>VZSC01005436.1:176920-194508 GCA_013398225.1 Steatornis caripensis
TTTTTTTTTTTTTTTTAGCACGATGCTGTATTGGTAATAAATCCCTGGTGAGAATCTTTTGTTTCGTTGAACTCCTCTCAAGTACAGCGGGAAAACAGCCGTGGAGGGGATGATGAACATGAGAAAAATCAGGCGTAGTGGCTTCCATCGTGGCTCTCTCTCATGCTTTGAACCCGGGACTCTCTGCCTCGAAGCGCTTCTTTCCAGCGCTCCGTCTGGTTTGTAGCAGAGAGGCACTCAGTCTGAGAGCAGATTGCATTTCCCAAGCTGCTTCATCAACTCACGAGAGGCTGAACTTCAGCCTCAACTGCGTGTCTGAACTTTTTGCCGTCTCCATCCTTAGGTATTTACTTGTTTAATCTGAGCGGTTCACGTGTGTCTGTTTTCTTGCTTTTATTGACTTAAGAGAAAGAGAGCTCGATCTCTGCTTCCCAGTCTGTGGTGCTCGTGGGGAGGTTACAGCCAAGGAACCCAAGAGGTGGTCAGCTTCCCTTGCCTCCGAGAGCAGCGGGGACCGCCCTCCTGGGGCTTGGCCGAGGCTACCGGCAACTCCTGAGATGTGGGTGGCAGCTCAGAAGTCATCTTGGATCACACGTCATCCGCTTTGCCTCCTAAAGCGGCTGGAAAACTGAACTGTCCCTAGTTTGCATGTCTTGAGGGAGGCAAGGGCAGCTAGATTTGTTACCTGTAATTACTAAGGTTATTAATCAGTTATTTAGGTATGATGGATTTTCTTCCAGGGAAGCCATTGGAAGATGAAAGTCAGTAGTGGTAGATTCATTTTCTAGTGACTTTGTAGAAGGGAAGTTGCTCGTGGGGACTGTGGTTATTGGAAATCTCCTGCAATGCCCCGAAAGCCTCTGACGGTCGTGATTTGTAACGAAATGGTCGTTTTCCTGTTTGTTCCCATTTAAAACCCTTCCTGTCAAAAGCATTTTACTGGAACCAGAAGCTGGACCACTAAACGTTTTTCATGTCCAAAATGCTCTTTTCTTCCCAGTTCTTTTTCATTTCATGCTTTGATGACAGGCCTGGAAGTTTCTTAGTGCGTTCATTAGCGGAGAGTTGGTCAGTGTTTCTTCACTGATACTTGTTTTTCAGCTGTAAAAATGGCTACATGTTTTTTCAACTATAGTGTTTTTGAGGGGAATTTTTCTTTTGTCCTTTTTTTAACCGAGATAAGTGCATTTTTATGTTGGTTTATCGGCAAAGCATAAAAACCCAAAGTACTAGTGATGATTAAAACTCAGCTGTCGCAGTATGGGTGATTTTATAGTGACGATAGGGTGCACGAAATGGAAGCAAATCGCTCGGCCCGTTTGCAACCAAACTCCTAAAATACCTGCAGCTTCTAATTTGCCTGAAAACTTCCTGCATATTGCTGTGATGTGCGGAGGGGAAGTCTCCTGGGTCGGTTTTGATGTATAAACCCAATCACTTCTGCAGTATTAGCTCATCTGCTCTGTCCTGACTTCGCAGCTGGTTATCAGACTGAAGTTATGTCCTCTGGCCGCGGAGGTCGAGGGAAGATTAATGGCTGAGCTGAGCAGCACTGGGGGTCTGGCGGGTGGGCTGGCTGGGCATCCTTCACTGGGCATTGCCGGGATTTGGTCGGAGCATCACCAGGGCTGAATTTGCGGGGATGCAGGAACGGGAGCGGGGTGAGTTTACCTCTCTGTTTTGAGAATGTGACAGTGGTGGGAAAGCCGAGGGGTTTGGGCTGGTGCTGCCATCACCACGGGGAGCTTCCCAACCTAAAATGCCACCTCTTTTTACCACTACGGGCAGATGGGCATCCAGTAAAAACACTATCACAACGGCGACGAGGTTTCTGCTGATGCAGGGTGATTAGTATGAAATATTAAAGAAGTTTTTTCCAAATACAACCCAAGTTTCCAGCTATCTTCTGTGTAAAACGAGGGTGTTATTTCTAATTCCACTACATAGATGGGAGAGAGCAGACAGTTAACAGCTCTGCTGGAGGGCTTTGGTGGAAGGAGCAGGAGCAGAATGAAACCCAGATTGACCTGTATTTGGGGAAACACCTGTTTGTGCTGCCCTTTGCGCGAGCCGGGCTGGGTGTAGGTGCATCGATGCCCGGACGCCTCTATGTCATACCCATGGGATCTTCTCTCCTGCTCCATCAGACCCAGATTTTACAGAGCCATTCAGCGCAGAACTGCAGCTGGACGAACGCTGTGCCTCAAGTCAGCAGATGCTCCAGGGCTCGGCCGAATGAAGGCTTCTGTCTTTCTCAAGATGCTGCTGCTCATGGCGTTACAGCAGAGCAAAACGCATCACGTGTAGCTGCTGGCAGGTGGAAAGGGAAAGCTGCAAAATCACGGGAAAAGCATCCGTTTGGCTTCACGTGCTGTCTCTCCCCGCCCCCTGCCAACTTCACAGCTAGGTATTAGGAAGCCCACGTGCTAAAAGCGCTTCCCTGTGTCCTGGTGAGGGGGATAAAGTCTTCACGGCCACTTTGCTTTCCGTGAGAAAGAGTTCCTCTTTGCAAAAGGGCCCGTTTGTACAGTAATTACCAGCGGAAATTTCTGGGTGGCTGCGCTCTCTCCCCTCCTGCTGCCGCGTGATTGCAAATGGGCTTTGCTCCTCCTAGGAGCAAAGTTGCAGCAAGACCGTGGCAGATCCCAATTTCCTAGATTATTAATAACAATATCATTTTCTTTCTCCCCTGTTTCTCACCCGCCCTGCGCTTCCCTTTTAATGAATTCCCTTCTCTTGCCGTTAGACTCCGCAGTGACACCAGCCTGATTTGTAATGTAAGTAGGCAGCCCAGAGTAAAGGCGACCTGCGAGAGCACCGCAGGGCTCTAATTATAATTTTCATTAAACTCCTTCTGTTTACGAATATCCAAGCAATCTGGCATTGCAGCAGGAGCAAGAGGAAATTAAAGCAACACTACCGCTTAGCTGCAGTGTCAGGGAGCGGGGACCCAGCTGTTGAGTTGAAACTGGAACAGGGTTCCTACGGACAAAGTTTTGGAGAGTCGTTCCAGCGTTGGCGTCCTTCCTCTCTCAAGCTTTTACCCCGGTTGCAGAGCTTGCATGTTTTTCCTTCAGAGGATCTTGCTGGTGCGAGGGTTTTGCGCGTGATCTATTCGTGACCTAATTAAGGGGATCAGCTGCTGGAGCTCGCAGGGCGATGTGCAGCAAGGAGCTGGGGAGAGCGGCGGGAGCAGGACGGGGCGCGCGGAAGGTGCGGAGCAGGGGGAGAGGGACCGTCAAGCAAAGGGGGCAGAGAGGACCTGTATCTAGCAAGGCCCTAGGGAGGTTTCTACAAGAGATCGGTGACGGAGAGACCATTTGTCCACGCGTGCTGGGGAGCAACCTGCTGCGTTCACGAGTGCTCTGACACACAGAGCTGTGCAGAAAGTGGGGCTTTGCTGGCCGTGCTACGCGGACACGAACAAGCTCTCGTCCTCGTCTTCTCCTGGATGAGAAAACCAGCGCCAGGTGGCTTTCTGCAGGTGTTTTGCCTTCGGAGAGGCATCTTTGTGACTCAGGCGACAGCCGGCCCTTCGTGAGGAGAAAGCGCTGCAGGTGCCAGCCATGAGTTAGGCTCGCAGGGGACACCGAATGTGAACACTTTTGTTCACAAAGCTAAGGGCAGGGGATGTTCTCGGTGTCACCCAGACACAGCCCACGCTCTTGGGCTGTGTGTGGACAGGACAGAGGGAACACTGAGCTTGTCTTTTTGAGCCTGAACCCAGAGTTTATTCCTCCTTTGGGAGCGTGCCAGCGGTATACTTAAGGTCATAATTCAACTTTGGGGTAACCAGAGGCAAAATAAAACTGCATTTTGCAATAAGTGCCTATGAAATAGCAAAGATCATAGCCATGATTCTGTCTAAGCTGCATGAGTCCATCTGGTATCTCATGGGCTTTATATACCCTGTGAGTCTTGGTCCAACTCCTGAATGATTTTTAAGTCTTTGTAGTGCACCTGAGAGCTGCTGGGGATCTCGGAGCTGTTCCCAAACTGCTGCTCGCGCATCCAGGCGACTCTGGAGAGCTGCGTCATTAGAAGACAGGCTGGGCAGTCCTGGCCCAAACAGTGCTTCAGGACAGCCTTGTGCCTTCTCTGCAAGCGCTGTCGACCTGTTTGCTCTCTCCCTCCAGCCGCAGCCCTGGCTCTTTTAGCTAAGCAGACAGTGCTTCAGATAGCAGGTCCAGAGGGCGTAGGGGATATTCCCTACACCGAACAACCCCTTGGCTAATTTTTAAGCATTTTAGCTTTTTCCTTGCATCCCTGTCATGTGAACAAGCCTAAACTTCAGATGGCCTTCCGGGCTGAGCGGAGGCAGGGATCACACAACGTAACGTCCTGTTGGTAGGAAATAAATGTATTATTAGAAAATTAAATTCCCGCTTATCTCCAACACTGCGCTGCCTCGCAGCCGTCGCAGCGTTTAGATGGCTTCACAAATGGTAGCAGATCTCCCGAGGGAAATGGCTGGTGAGTTAATGGCACGTCTTTAATATACTTCACTCAACGGGGAAATTTGTGCTACTGGTGGGAGAAGGTCCCCCCACCCTCAGCACTAAAGCTGTCTGCCACGGCGGGATGCTGTTTGTGGGGAGCAGCAAGGCTGTTTGCCCGTGATCGTCGGTATGAGGTGGGCTAAGATAGACTGCGAGTCCTCCGGCAGGCGAGGGAAAGCCAGCACTGCCGCAAGTGCGGAGCCGGAGCCTGAACCTGAGATAAGGCTGTGCCTTACGGAGCATCTGGCTGACAAAAATGTCGGGCACTTGTTGAAGCAGCTCGTTATTTTTTATGTCTGTTGCAAATACAGTCACCTCCCCTGCGTTCCAGTGCCCCCTCTCTCTGCTGCAAAGCTGGAGAGACGAAGCTGAGCTCTGAAACTGAGGGAGGAGAAAAAAACTGGTGGTGGGGGGGAAGTGTTGTGGGCACAACAGATTAATTTAATTATGTTTGGGAAACTTAGATTTGAGTGTTGAAGTAGGTTACAAATAAAACAACTTTGTCATTCTTGTCAGAGTGCTTTTTTTGCCTGTATCACAAAGGCACCTGCTTATTAATTTAGCCCGATTGCTCATCTCGGCAATCAGCAATCACAGCAGCATGCAGTACTTAGATGCTATCAGGAGACGCGAGCAGGAGCGAAGGGACCGGAGCAGCGCGGGTATCTGCTGCTGCCCAGACCCCTGTCTGCATCCCTGCGGTCTGACCGAGCCCCGAGGCGAGATGTGGTCCAGGAAAACCGAAAGGGCCAGAGGCTGTGTGGGGTGTACAGACAGCGCACAAGCCTCCCCAGGCACTTAACTGACCCCGATTTGGGAGAAGTTTAGGCAATACAGGGCAACAATTTTTCTGAGACATTCCTCCTCGGAAGCAGTCTTTTTCCCGGGAGCTGTGTGCTGAGCGCCATTCAGAAAGCCAGTGCTGGACAACCTTTTCTCTCCTCTGCAACATGATGTGCGGGAGCCAGCTAATTAGCTGTACAGCTTAGCACGCTGTTCGGAGGGTTGTGGCGCAGGGGAGGGGCTGCCAAGCTTGTGCTGCACCTGGGATGTGCCGTTTGGTAGGGACCGCGGACGACAGAGTCTTGCCAGAGAAAGTACGGCAGGCTACTGCCTTACACCCCAGCGCCTTCTCTCTCCCTTCACATATCCCTGCTGTTTTCCCCACTACGTGGCCCGACCCAACACTTGGGGAAAAAAGGTTTAAGAGGTTTGTGTGCGTGAATGCTCTTGCATAGCCCGTGTCTTCAGCCGAGCAAGGCTGGTGGCTCTGTGTGATGTTCTAGGAAACCTCAGTCCTTCTGAAGCCAGAGCCTTGACCCCAGACACAAACAAACAGGCTTCTGCGCCGCTTCAGTGCCAGTCTCGTCCCTTAGGTTTAGCAAGGATTGTGCCTTTCCTGGAATGCTAAACAGCATTCGGGCATGTGGGACCGAGTATCATTGCAGCTAGGATATTTCTGAAGGGCATCGGCAGCAGAAAGCATAGGGATTGAGGTCAAAGCATCAGCACTCCCGAGAGCGTCGTTGCCAACACACAAAGTGACGCCGGGAGGGGAGAACCCGGAGCACAAAGGTGCAGGCCAGGGGGAAGGAGGAGGCGAGGACTCAACGCCGGGCTGCTTAACAGCAGGATGCTCTGGCCCTCAGCAGGGGAATTGTGCTGAACCACACTGAGGGGTTAATTCTGCCCAGGCTCTGCGGAGGATGGTACTGGAGTGGGAGAAGTCCTGATCCTTGGCGATGGCATGGTGCGGTCTGAAAGCTCAAGGCAGCGACCTGCTGTGGGGCTCACACCAGCGATGGGGACTTCTCCAGCTGCCTCGTGGGGGCCTTTGGCAGGCATTGGTTTGCTTCTGAAAGATAAATGCTTTAAAGATAGAAGGTCTGCTGTTGGAGGCCTCTAGAACGTCTGTGTGAATAGAAGGGGTTTAAGCGGCTCCTGGGGAGGAGAGGGACCAAACCGAGCAGAGGACGAGGCGCATTGTATCCCTTGGCCGGAGTGACCAGAGATGTGTGAGAGACAGTGACAAACAGAGACCTCCTGTGCAATTAGTCTCTTGACCTCTGTGGTTCAGTGAGGGATGCTGGCAAAGGAGCTGTGGATCACAAGGCCCCGAGGAAGGTTTCCTTGACAACACTTACTGAAGAAAAATGAGCTTGCGTGAACGCAGCGGGTACGAGCGCGTGAGGTGCTGACTCTAGAAGAGACAAGGACGCGGCGGCTCGCAGAACGAGCCCCTGCGTTAGGGGGCTGTGACGTAGTGGCTCAGTGAACTGCTTTTTCAGATAAACTTAATTAAACAGCTATTACAACCATTAATATTTATTTAGAAATGGAGCCACTGTGGTAAAACCAGGCTTACTGTTCAATAATTCTTCTGCCCACAAAATCTCCACCTTGACTGAGCACTGGCGCAGGAGGGAATTTTCTGCTCAGCGCTGGTAGTTTCATCACTCCGCAGCTTGGGTTTAGGATTCTTTAGATCTGGCATCGTTTCACCATTTACAAAATGCAAAGCGGTTGTATAGAAAGACTGCGTGTAATAATATGACATATCATAGTAATACCGATAATACAAATAATACCAATACTAAAAATAAACAGCAGACAGGTGTTTAGTATTGCCAAACTTAAACTGTTTGGAAGAACTAAAAATAAAGGTATTTGTGTTCAAAACCTAAATAGATTAATTTTTTAAATGATACATTTGAGGCTTTTTAATTTCTTCCTGCTGTTTCAGCCAGCTGGAATTAAATTTCCATCCTGATATGCTGTCTCACAGGGACAGCAGTACTGTGACTTTGTGCTGAACTCGAGCCATCAACCACTGCATGACCAAAATACCTCAGGAAATCAATGCAAGTTTTTCCTCACGAAAAGACCCGTGACCTTTCTCAGTGAAAGTCTTGGCCGCTCCGATGGTGTTTGCACAGTAGACAAACAAAGAGCGTCTTCTTAAAAAGCAAAGCCAGTTGGCAGGAAATCAAACGCTGAATCAACGCGTCGGGACTCAGCCAGGCAGCCCTGAACGTCAGAGGAGCGCGGCGGTGACCGAGGGCTGCAGCTGAGGCTCGCTCTCAGTTCCGGCTAGGGAGAAAGTAAATGTAGGGGTTTAAGTTGCTAATTTGGTCGGTGTTGAAGCCGGGGTCCAAGGCGGCTGTGCCCTGCACTGAACAAGGGCAGTGCAGGAGCTGAAGCAGTCTTTACTGGCTATGTGTCTTCACAGACACGTGAGCCTACGTGTCTTTACAGCAGTGAATGACAGGAGCAGCAAAAGAGATTTCAAGTTGCTTTTTTAGAGGCCAAGTGGAAAATTGTCTAGGTTTCTGGGCAAAACATTTTTTCTTCTTTTTTGCAGGATTATCCCCCTGAGGTCCTGGCTGGCCCATAGCAGTAGGGTCAGCCTTTCCCATTTGCTCCGTTTATTGCATGCTTGTAAATTTGTTTCCAACATTTTAAAAAGAAATCTCATATGAAAGCTGAACTTGGAAAGTGTAAAAGCAGGTTTGCTTGCAGGAACAGATACATATGGACGTGTGCGTGTAGGCTCTTCGCGTATGTGTACCTGTCGTGGGGCTTTCAGAGCATCTTTCCTGCATCTGCACGAGCCATGTCGACACCTTGACAGCGGTATTTGGTGTTTTGCGTCCCAAGTGGTTTCAGGAATGCAGTGACAGACACGGATCCAAACCACATAAAATTAACGGCTTTAAAAGATTAATACACTGAGAAGAGCAAATCTAGCTGATAACGTGGCCTTGACAGTAGGCTATGAAGGACAGGGGCTTAGAGAATTGCGGGTAACTGACTTGTTCATCAGCATCCCTTCCTCCTTAGCAGTGTGGAGGCACAAGGGAGCAGGCTGAACTCTCCAGCTGATCAGCATGACAGGAGCAAGAGAAGACAAAGATGAGGGGGTAGAAAAGACCCGAGGGACCAGCATTTAAACAAGCCCCCCAGCCCGTGTTGAATCAGCTCAGAGTGTCCTGCTGGCATCGACACCTGCCGGTGACACGGTCCTGCCAGAGAAAAACGCAACTGGAAGCCTTTGAACCCCCCAACAAGAAACTGTTCCACATTTTGAGACATTTCCTAAGACCTTTTTCCTGTTCTGCAGTAGGCTCCATCAGGCAACGCTCCCCTCCAGCTCAGGCACAGCTTCCCTCTCTGGTGAAGTTTTAATGGCGTAAAGACCTTGAGCAGGTCCCGCCGTGCTGGCTCACAAAGCCTTTCTGCGCTCCCCGTGTGTGAGCTGTGTGATAGGGCTCTGCAAACTGCAGAGCATCTCTGCCTTCCTTATCTTTCCCGGCCGTATAAATGAACGATGGCCCAACAGAGAGCTTTGGCTTGTTTTGTTTGCCTGGCTAACGATTGCTTCACATGGTTATTCGCTATTCCCGTTTCACTCAGATCAGCAGAAATGTGGTTTATTTCAGGAGAGAAAAGTCTGCCGCAACTATTCTGATTTTAGTACTGCCACAAATCATTTAATTTAAAGAACGGAAGGTAAAAATGTTCTGTGGGCTAGAGAAGCAAAAGATGCAGAAGGGATCCTGTTTTTAATAACAATAGTCATAAAGAAGAAAAATTCGTCCTCCCTGATGGAAAGGTCCTGTCAGCTTTGAATGGGTTGAAACCTGTGCCACAATCTGTGAAAATTCTCTTTACAACCAGTATCTCCAGAATATAATAGGCTTTCTCAATAGAATAGCGTGAACCATCGTAAAGAACGCTACAGCAAGGATATTACTCTGCAGAAACTTGGCAGCAGCAGAGAAAGACGGCGATTCCCCTGCTCGACAAGAGGGATCCAAGAGACATTCGGTACAAGGGTGTGGATACACCGGTACCCGCAGGCAGGGGCAAACGCTGACCCTGCCGTTTCTGAGCCGGACTGAAGGGTGCCACGACATTCTTCACGTCCTAACCCCAAATCAAGGCCGGCTTAGCACAAGCGTCAGCCGTGTTTGCCTGCAAATCTCAGCGGCATTTAACGGGTAAGCTTTGCACACAGACCTGTAGTGTCGCGAGTGAAGTGGTTGTTTATCTGTTTGTTTTTAGGAAATATTTCCTTAATTACGCTAGGTTCCCGGGGCAACAGGGACAAGCATGGGGTAACTTCAAGCTGCGTTTCTGACGGCTGGATTGCAGCACGGACTCACTACCTGCATGGCTGTAGTACAGCGTTAGAGTTTCATCAGGAGCAGTTGCGCTTGTCGTCAACGCCCGTCTTACAGGAAACGGCTTTTATGTTTATATATGAGGAAACAGCTTGCCTGAGCTTGCACATGGCACAAAGGTGTACCGACCCAGCTCCCGCTCCCCGTAGCTGAACCAGCAGACAGGCACAGCGATCTCTGTATGGGCTGAGTCTTGCCTGCAGCCCCCAGGGACACAAAACCATAAAAAAAATGCAGAGGAAGTGGCAAAGGAATGTAAATCAGGACAGAAACAACCCAGAGACAAGGGCAATCGCAGTAAGGAAGAGGGAGGTATGATGTGGAGCTGACTTCTAGGTTCATGGGGAAAAATCCATCGTGGCCAGGGACCGGAGACCTCTCCAGGAGCTGCGCCCCAGTCTGAAGTCCCCGTGGATTGGCAGGTCCATCTCCAGGACGGTTGGGTACCTCTCACTTCACAGATCAATGTCTTCCCCAGTCCAAACAAGCCAGGAAACATCACGAAGCCGTGAAAGGAGAAGCTTTCCCCATTTCATACAGCCCTGTCGGCAAATGTTCACTCGCGAGAAGAAAACACCTTTCCAGACACGGACGCCCGAGTGGGAAATCTCATGGCAGAAGGCACGGGTGGGGAGGATCTGTCTTTATCCCCCTTTCCAGGGCCTGAAGGCAAGGGGCGAAGCTGAGCAGGGCGTTATCTCCGCGGAACACACCCTCGCTGTGCCCCCTCGGCTAATTGATGTGCCGCGGGCTGGCTCTTGCGGCACACGCTCCCACGGTAATGTAACGCACAAAGCCAATTAAATGCCTGATCGGATGAAGCAGTCGCAGGGAAGCGACCCACTGCCAGCCAGTCAGGATTGGAAATTTCCAAACATCGTTAAGGTATGTGCGTTAATCCCCTGCTAAAAGGTTAAGCGTCTGTTTCTGATGAGATACAGAAAATCTGCTGTGCTTCGGGGCGAGAGCAGGCTGAACGGCGAAATGAGCAGCATTTGCCCTGCTCCAGCCCCGGAGCCCTGCGTGGGGCTGTGCAGCACATCTCGCAGTGCCTTCCAGGAGGGTCGCGCGGATTGGAACGGGGCAGTGGGCGTTCCTTCAAGGGGAAGACTATTTTGCAGAAGAGACAGTTTTGGAGGCTGCCTCCGTTCCCTCCCCACTCGCTCTGCGCCCCTTTGCCAGCGGAGAGAGATGTCGAAGAGGGGAACCTGTTTGTCACCACGCTGATTGATGTCCCTTAGCCAGGGTTGCTATAGATTTCTTTGAAATACACATTTTTGTTGAGCTTCCAAGGTATTGTTGAGCCTTCGCAATACTTTCGTAGCCCCAGATGTGAAGGTGATTTCCCCACTCATGCACAAAGGAGGGAGAACGCTCATTTCATAGATGTGGCTTCCCTCATCGTGCAGCTTGACTGGGACCTGCAACCACTCGCATCCTTAAATGCTTTAAGCCATTACAGATGCTCCAGTGCTCGTCCCCAGCCACCATTTAAACGCCAAGCCAGGAAAAGATGTCACATAGCTGATTACACACAGTGCACTAGGATCATCCATGGTTAGTGTCTAATTAGTAGTTAATATTGACTATCAGTGGTAAATTGTAATTATTTATTTGAGTGAAAATAAATATGAAATGCAATAATGCAATCCCAGCGTACTGCTGTGATAATTAAACAGACTTGGAACAGGAGAGATCTCCTGCTGCGCCACAGCACCGGGGAAGTTGCCGGTCAGTGCGGGGAGCTTGGTTGCACTGCGTTGGTGAAGACAGGCGAAGAGGAGATTTCTCTGCATAAGGCCGGGCACCGGGGAAAAAGCTGCAGGAGCTGTTTTGCCCACTCCACGCACAGTTTCACCTATAGACTTACTATTTAAAGGCTGTGGGGGCGTAAAGGCCAGCACGCACTCGCGTGTTGATTGTGCCCTTTCGGGGGCACGCGTAGCGCAGCAGTTCAGATCCACTTGTTGCTGATACACGGGTGATGGCTACAGATGAAAAGCACATCTTTATGCAAATACGATTTGAAAATCAGGCCCAGCACTTCAACAGTAACGCAGTTTTATTTCTAGAACATGGTACCAGCCTTAAACCGTGTTAGTGCTGGAGAGGAACACAGCCTGTCCTCCTGGAAAACCGATGCGTTTGCAGAATTTCTTTGCTGGGCGGCAGCATTTTCTGTGGGGCAAAGGTGGAGGAGAGAGTTTCCTCCTCGCACTCGCTTTGATAGATGCGCGCTGGAGAGCAGAAACACGAGGGGTGTCACGAATGATGGAGTGATGCTGAAGGCTCTGACAAATGAGCTCTTCAAAGTCCTGCTGCAAGCATTGCAGCATGTCACCGTCCCACTGCTCACCTCTGCCCTCTGCCAGGGCCACCTCCCCGTCGAAAGAGCACAGAACAGAGGACGTGCCCCAACAGAGGCACTGGAGCGCGCTGGTCTGCGTTAGCTTAGCCGTGAGAGGAGATGGGATGAGTGCAAAGTGGAAGTGGGGCCGTGCAAACACGTGTTCTGTCCTACTGACCTGGTTCATAGGCAGTCAATTGTTTTGGGAACGGAGCAGCGCCTTCAGCTGCTGCAGTGATTTGCTCAGGGAGCGTGTCAAAGCCTTGAGAATGAACGTCATGAGCCCAGCAGCTGTAACTCTCCTTTTCCTTCTCCCTTCCAGCTTGCTGCGTTCGAGAGGCAAGTGTTCGATTTCCTGGGATACCAGTGGGCCCCTATCCTAGCCAACTTCCTCCACATCATCATCGTTATCCTTGGCCTGTTTGGCACTATTCAATATAGGCCTCGCTACATAGTGGTGGTAAGTAACACTCGTTTTGTTCAGAGCCATTCAAAGCCTTTCGCAGCCTTTGGGATGGTGGGGTATGGCAAGCGATGAGGAGCTGAGTATAGCCCTTGGGAAATCAGGCGTGAGCGTCGTAAACAGTTCTAGCAGGAGGTGCTGTGCTCAGGAACACAGTGTGCTGCACTGATACTGTACTTGCTNTCGTTTTGTTCAGAGCCGTTCAAAGCCTTTCGCAGCCTTTGGGATGGTGGGGTATGGCAAGCGATGAGGAGCTGAGTATAGCCCTTGGGAAATCAGGCGTGAGCGTCGTAAACAGTTCTAGCAGGAGGTGCTGTGCTCAGGAACACAGTGTGCTGCACTGATACTGTACTTGCTCCGAACTTGGAAGACACCAGGTAACCATTACCGGTACCAAAGTAACACCGAGACACTGCACAACAGAGACGGAGAACTAGACGCTGGACAAAGGCACAGCAGAAGACCTTCCGCTCCCTCCAAGCTTCTGCCCCTTCTGCCCCTGTGTCTCTAATCAGGCAAGGGACCATCTGCGTACGGGATTGAGGGGTTTCCTCAAACAGGAAAACCATTGCAGTGCTGGCTCGGGGCGTTGAACTGCCCCCAGCTGCACCACATATACATAAACTAATTCCGGTGACTTCCTAATGTTTATTGCTTCTTTCTCTCCCCCCACTATTAACTTCCAGTATGCCATCTGGACTGCAATTTGGGTCACCTGGAACATCTTCATCATCTGCTTTTACTTAGAAGTGGGAGGGCTCTCAAAGGTGAGTAGGAGCTCTGTGGGTGAGTGCCCAGGTTCTGCGTGGAGGGAGATGGTGCTGAGCTCTGAGAGGAGGGAGGGGATGTTTAAGGTGAGTGGCGGGGACGGCCTGGGAGCAAGTCCTGCCTTCTTGCCCCTGGAGAGGGCTGCCTGTTTTATGGTAAAAATGGGGAGCTAGTATGGATTTCTTGAGCCTGTTGCTGGTCAGTGCAGGTGGTGGCTGCAATAAACCCTGCCCTCACAGTGGGAAGAGTGTATTTGCTTTTTAAAGGTGAGAGCAAGGCTGGCAGCAGAGCTGTCCTTGGGGGAGATGGGGCTTGAGGGCTAATTCCTAGCCATGCTGCAGAGGTGGCTGAGGAGCGCTGTGAGCTAACTAGATTATAGCTGATCCTCTTGTGATCTGATAACACCTTGGGAAGAAGGTGTGGGACTAGGAGGGGAAGGCTCTCGTGCAGCAGTGAGCGTGCTCTCTCTCTGCCAGCCTGTCCCAGCAGGGACCCAGTCTGGCTGGGCTGCCTCGGACCAAGGATTTTGCAGTAACTCCATACCTGACCAGCTCTTCACATTTTTTTTTTGCCTCCCAGTCCCGCTGAAGACCTAGTGCACTTCAGCAGCAGGGATAGGTATTTGCCACACCAGGCAAAATATTTCCCATTACACCTTGTGGGAGAGGCTCCTCTTTCTGCTGAATGGCGACTAAACCAGAGGGGTGCTGGGGAGGCTGGATGTGGCCTCAGAGGTGATGTGGCTTCGCTGTCTGAATTCTTCCCTCTCAAGTACAGCGGTAGTTATTCAGGGCTATTGGCTAGGGTGTCGTGGGTTAATATGAGAAGCTCTTTGGAGACTAGGTAAGCTAAGTATTGCTGTCTGCTTAATGAGGGGTGAGTCAGAAATAATAAAAATGGGAGGCAGGCCCCAAATTAAGCCGGGGCTGTAGGCAATGAATTACTAAGTGCTGCTGTAGCTTAGCAGACTCCGAGTGATTACAGGATACAGGTTCATTTTGAAGCACTCTGCATCTGGCCTAAGTTCCCAGGTCATAGATCTAAGTTGCAGTCATAATTGGAACGGCACTACATTTTTTTTATCAGGCCTACAGCAAGTCGTGAGTGACAGCATAAATCCTTTGCAGATAAGAAAATGTGGCTTCCTAATTCCTCAGTTAATCTCCATTTCCCCTCTCAATTATCCACAGAAACTTTGAGAGAGTTCTTACCCAAAACAGTGATTGCTCATGGTCTGAAAGCTCAGCCTCAGATGATCTCGGTGTTGGCTGTGACCAACTAAAAAACAATCTTATGTAACTGTTTCAACGGTCCCTTCTGCGGAGGAAATACTGGCTTGATGAACTGCTCTGACAGCCAGTGTTTGTTTCGAGCCAGCTGATTACTTGTGTTTACTAATCCCAACCTGCCCTGCAATACGTTGGGTTGCCGTTCCGCAATTCAAACGGCGTGGCGAACTCCGCTTTCTCCACTGCAGAGGAGCTTCATCTCATAGCCTTGCTCTGCGCTGTGGCTCGTTTTAGCAAAGCCAGTGCACAGAGAACCTTTATTTAGCTTACAGGATGACACTTGTGATCGGGGACTTTTTTTATAGAACTGGGCTGCAGTATGAGTTGTTATCGACTCGATGGACTTCCCTCTAGAGCTGCAGTGAGAAATCCATGCTGCTAGTTTGGTGGCAAAAACAACAGAGTATTTGTGCTCATTTGGTGGTAAAATACTTTACAGCCTTGCCTCTGTTCTTAATGAGTTACTTTCATTTCCAAAGGCCGCCTGGCAAGAAAAACTCATGATGCTGCTTTCTTTCCTCCTTCTCCCTTTAACTGAAGTTATTCGGGTCTTTGTAATGGCAAAACAAAACCGCACTTCCACATGAGAACAAAGATACGCTTGAAACGGGAATTAGGGCTTCTGTAGGACACTGTGCTGCTTTGCAGGCTGGGCTCGAGTAGTATTGCTCTCCCGCTGCGTCTCTAGAAACCTGAGCCAAAGCCAGCTGACATCTACAGAGTCTTATTGATCTCTGTAGTCTTGAGATCAGACCCCAGAAGGACACCTCGGCTTGGATGATCATGTGTTGGACAGACTCTTAGAGACGGCAAGGGCAGGGCAGGATCAGGCGGGGGGTTACGGCAGCAGGGCCGCGGAGGAGCAGGTACCTCTGTGTGCCCTCGGGAAGCTGTCCTTCCATTCCTAATAAGCAGTCAAAGCTTATAATTAGCCAGGCAGGTAGGTTGCAAATATTGTAAGAGGAGCTTTGGTGGCGTGAGGCTGATGGAGCTGGTCAGGTAAACGCTAACCGATTAACTACTAGACTAAGCATGAAGGTGCTGGGGAGAGCTTCAGACAGGGCTGTTCCTGTGTGAGTCCCTCACGGGGCTGATAGCTCTGAGGACGGTCTTCAGGTGCCGCGTCCTCCGTGATTTCTGGAGAGCCTGTGGGAGAGAGCTGGGGGGAGTGGGAGAGTAGCATTTCTGCCCGCGCCGTGCTCGTCCCTCTGTATTCCAGACACGGGCAGCCTGCCAGGGAGATCTCTGTCAGCAGCTAGCTAATTTATAATGATGAAATGCAGAAAGGGCAGTGAGCTAGAAAGAATGGAGTTTGTTAACTTGGTGGCTGGTAATGACAGCCCAGTGCAACCGAGACAGGTGATAACTCGGGTGAGGTGAGAAAGAGGGGAAAGGATCCAAGTGTTCCTGCTGTAACAAGTGTAGGAAAAGCCTGAAGAATTGAAAATATGCAGAAACGGCTATGTGCACTTACTGCAAATAACTCTTTGTGCTCTAGTGCCTAGATCTGGTTTCACAGCAGTGAGGGAGTACAGGATGCGAGCTGGGAAGTGCTGTGCAGCACAGGGCTCAGGTGAGCACGGGCGCTTGTTCACGTGCCCGGCTGATCTAAGGAACAGAAACCAGGGGTACCGTGGCTGTGGGGTCTGTGAGGTGAGGTCCCACGTCAGCCCCTGAGCAATTTGGCAAAGGGATTAAGAGATTATCTCTTGGTTATAAACTCTATGTCATCATAGAATACGTGCTGGCAGGTGTGTGGCTGTTGAACTGCTGTTTGAGGGCTGGCTGTCTGCTTTCCTTTACGAAGCAATCACTTCTCCACTGAGTCTTTCCTCCATTGGGTTTTCTGCCCACCACTTCTCACTCTCCTTTTTCCTCCTGTCTTTCACCTGATTTCCTAAAGTGCTCTTCCTCCAGCAATGCTTGCTCTCTCCTGGCCATGGAAACCCTGAGAATGGCTGTTCTGGCGAGCCCTGCTCAGGGTAGCTGTAACTGCTTTCTGACCGTCTACCTCCTAAACACTAGTTATAACTACCTTGAATTGTGGGGGTTTTTCCAAAAGGAAAATGCTCTTTCCTGCTCTGTGAATTTATTCTCTGCTGCTTGGAAGAACTAAACTAGCCTGACTTCTATATTTCTGTGGGTTTTTTTTTAACTCGCCATCTTTTCCTAGCAGGCGTACGAGTGTGAAACACAGCACAGCAGAACTTCATTAGGTGGCCAGACACAACTGGGTCAGCATAAGTGTCTAAGACCGCAGTTCCCTGGCTGCTGCAAGGGCCTGCCTAAGCACGCAGCCTATGCCAGCTTTCCTGTGCGTGCTTTGCCAGCGAGCAGGCAAGAGATACAGCAATCTGGATTTGAAGGATTGCTTCTTGGCACTGGCAGTGAGACGGCGATGCGCCTCTGAGCGGCTTTTGGCAGCGTCGCCTCGCTGACTTGCTCTGCTCGCGGTTCTGAGCACACTTGCAGCATCTGGGGGAAATGCATCCTCTCCCAAAGCGCTGTACCACTGCTCTGTGGTGGGGCTCACAGCTGAATTTCCAGATTGCTGTTCTGCCTCCTCCGGTCTGTCCCTGTTCCATCTCCCTCTTTTCTCGTTGTCCATCTGGCCACTTGGTTAGGTGAATTGTTGGGAGCTATCTCTGAAGTTTCTAGGCTGTGCTTGAAATAACTTGTTAAGCTTCTCCCTGTCTACTCGAGTGTGAAACGCAGTCCCTCCTGCAACCCCTCAGTCTGAGTTAATTATTAAAATCCTGCTGGTAAGACATATGAGCGTCTGTCTGTCCAGCTGCCGTGCTCATTGACTCTTCATCATGTAGTCGAGAAACGTTCAAAGAGGTCTGAGGAATTGGCGTTGTGTGTTTCAGTTTCTTCCTTCGTCTTTTCCCTCTGGAATTATTCCTCTTGGAATAATGTTTTTTTTTTTACGCTTCCTTTATAGTCTCTCTTGTCTACTCAGTGTCTTGATGTGAATCCAGAGCCATGGTGGTGGTCTAAATCTCCTCTTGAAATAGAAGCAGCCCTTCTTAGTTAGAT
>VZSC01005436.1:194637-224914 GCA_013398225.1 Steatornis caripensis
TATGTGTGTTCCAGAGAATTGGGACGGCATCTTGGGATGACTTTGTACCAGGAAAAAATACTGTGAGGAGGATGGATAGGTGCGTGCGTAAATACAACTGTCCATCAACTCCATCTAAATTTAGAAACTGGAAGCCTGGGATTTGGCCTTTAAATGCTGTGGTGGTGTCACCAAGCCTGCTGAGAGACGATGAGCGTTGCTTCTGTGTTGTCTCGCGGTGATACAGCTATTCAGCATGCATGACTAGAAGATAAACATTGTATTTCCTATTTTGATAAGAAATGTTTCCAACTGAAAAGATTTTAAATTATTCTGCCGTCAGGCTCTGGGAGCTCCCATACAGGGTCCAACTTGTTTCCAGAGCCATTACAGTGCTGGCTTGTCCGATAATCAAGGAAATTGGGGGAAGGAAGTTCAGACGGCTGTTAACAACAGGAAATAAAACCATCTCTGATAGTGTCCCTTGGAAAATAATTTCAGAACAGCTTTCAGAAAACTAGTTTAGAAACAGAACGCAGCTGGCTCTGTGGGTGTCAGAGGTAGGTGTGAGTTTCCCCGTGGGACATGGTGGGGTGCGGCTGTGAGCGGAAAACAGACTCTAAAATGTACGTACTACAGTTTTTAGTGGTGTTGTCTTCCTTCTCACACTGATGGCAAATGCATGGCAACGAGGTGCTACAACAGTTCAGAGTGATATGTGATTTTTTTTGGCTGGCCTTCAACGTGCTCCCGAGAAGGAGCTCGTATCACTCTTTGCTCATACTTCTCTCGAGGCTGAGGGTTAAAGCGGAAGCGATAGCCCTTCAAATAGCAGCCTGTCAAGAAACAAGGGGGAGTGCCGTTCCACACGGATCACCCTCTCTCCCTACAGCAGGGCTTGCTCACTTCTGGGACTCACTGACGTCTTCCAACCTTCATACCACTTTTGGGAGTATCTCAGTGTGTTTAGATTTCAAATGCATTGCAGAAAGGTTTGGGGAAACGGCTGTTTCCCAAACTTTCTTGCAACTGGTTCTCTTCTCCTGGTTTTAGTGTGCTGTTCCTATTTCAGAGTTTTACTTCTCTTTAACTCTCTCCTAGCAAAGGAAGCTGGCAAACCACAGGAGACATCCTGGGAGTTTTTTTTCCCAGTCTCCCAGCAAGCGCTGAGCAACTGGAGGTCCATTAAGTGATTTTTTTTTTTTTTTTTTTGGATGCCCTTTTATTGTGCCCCACCAGCGCAGGTATCCTCCGAGGACAGCCAGCCAGGGACACAAGCAAAGGTACAGCATTGCTTTGGGCGTTGAGACCCTTTCATTCATGCTGTCCTCGTGCCCTGCAGCGCTCCAGACAGATGCTTGTTCAGAAAGGTGTCTCTGTGAACGCAAGGGCATCCACAAACCTGGCGCGCAATCAGTATTCATTTTACATCCGTGAGATGGATGTCTTGTGTGTGCAAGTCGTTGGGGTGCTTTTAGAATCCAAATGTGCTCAGTTTTTCCAATCTGTTCTTAACTGAAGTAGAATTTTTGGGTTTTTTTTGCACAGAGCTGGAGCGTGTTTGTAGGCAAAAAGCAGTGAGTGCAGTTTAGGACCTACTGTTCCTCCACCTGCCTACCTCCACCCAGCACCTGCTCTGCTTTTTCAGGCTTAATTCACAAGCAAGTTCAGCTTCTGCAGCAAAGTTAAGCCAGAGCCAGCTCTATAAGGACCAACAAAAGGGAGATTCAAGACGGAAAGCAGCCTGTGTCTTTGCCAAATACACATAGCTGCCTCCGTAAGGAGTAGAGAAGGCGCTGAAGGGGCTCTTTGCATCAGTGAGGCAGAAGGTTTGGGAGGGCACCATCTGTGAGCTGGGAAAGCAAAGCCCTGGGGACCGAGGTTAAGAGTAGATCCTGTGGAACAGCTTTCTGTGCTAATTGGGGGAAGCCCCAGGCAAAGAAGCAGGAATTGAGTCCTTTTTTTGCGAAAGGCGATTCTTTCTTTCCCTAACCAAAGCGCTGAGTGGTTTGTGAGAGGCAGAAGAGCACGGAAGCTTGGAGGGCTGGCTGCCTCCGGGAGGAAAAGCTTTTGCTGGGCAAGGTCCGTGTGTCTCAGAGCATGCAAACTTGGGAGAGAAAGAACAAGCCTCGCAGAAAAGATGTGATTTGGTGGATATGTGAGGTATCTGTGGGCCGCTGAAGAGCAGTGCCCAGCAGAGGGAGCAAGCCAAAGACTCTTCTGCCAAAATTGTGAGACGCTGGAAGCGAAAACCATCTCTAGAAATGTAGATAGCGCAGCACCTTGCACTGTGTGCATTATCCCGTAGCTGCCAATCTGATAATTATTCCCCACAGCCTTTAAAATGCAGACAGCTCCCTTTAAACTCCCAACTGTTACTAGAGTTTTCCCTATTTTCTTTGCTATTCAGGCTGCTTTTGCACTGGTGCCATACTTCATCTCCATGCCCTCCTCCATCTACTGTAAAACACATCCCATCTGTTGCGGTGATTATGTCAGAGCTTGGCAGCTGTTTTCTCACTTAATCGTCCACATTTTTTAACGTGTCCTTCCTGCAGCGTATTTTACTAACCTTTTTTGAGTATCTGTGGCAGAGTAGAGGGTACCTACACAATACGTATAGGGGGGCACTTGGTTTCTGTCCGCAGGTTTTCTGGCTGGCATTTGCATTTTCTGTTCTTGTAGCTCAGGTTTGCCCCTGGGTACAAACACAGACACAGAGAAGTGTATCTGCAGGGCTACCTGGCTAGGCTAGATGTATTGGCAGTGGAGACAAGTCCTTTCTCCAGAGGGTAATTCAGAGCAGGGGCCTGGATTAGCTGCTCTGAATGTGTTTTTCCCTCTTGACTCTACAGGGAGCTGAGGCAAAGGAGCTGCCGCGTGAGGTTTCCCGTGTTGGGAACCGTGAATGCCCCAAGCTCTGCCTGCTGCTGTTCTGGGAGCCATGCCTTTCCTATAGGGACCATGTAGGACCCTGGCATGAGTAGTGTGAAGTAGTACACGGATAGGTGCTAAGATTTTTAGTAACAGTTACGTGGGGTGTGTATATCCAGTACCTATTTCTATTCTGTAGACACACATAGATTCGCTGCCGGAGAATTTTATAACTTATCCTTCAGAATAAAACTTCCAACCCCGTGCCTCGCCTTGTGGTCAAAAGGGGTTGTGGATTCTACATCAAAGTGACCCGAAAGGGCTGCTGGGGCACCCAGCACTTGGCGCTCCTCCGTGAAGTGATGCAGCTGATCTATTCAGCCAGTTCTGACTTTGTCTGCAGGGAGGGCTTTGCCACGTCCTGTAAGCTCAAAATCCCAAAGCTCTCCCTGAGTACCACTCTTTTCTCAAGTGTGAGGAAAGTGTTGGCATTTTAAAACGAGCACCTGGTTGTGTACCAAACTCCTGCACTGCTTGTGGCGTTTTGCTATGTAACCCCGACAACAGCATGGTTTAAATTATTGAACTAGCAAAGACGAGTAGAGCAAAACAAAAAGGGCTCTCTCGGGGTAGAGATGATAAGGAATTGCTGGGGAAGTGTTTGCAAGAAGCTGCAATCATCACCAGGAGGTCAGCCCAGCTGGGTAATCTGACCTGGGGCTGGCAGTGTGTGAGGTCAACAGAAGACGCAGAAGCACCGTATGTGAAGAGTGTGGAAGGAAATCGGACAGAAACGCTACGGGAACTTTAATGTGTTAAAAGCTAGGAACAGAGGAAGATCTGTTGGGTTTTGAAACTCACTTTGGGGTTATGAAGTTCACATTTTTCAGTTCTCCGATTCCTGTGCTGGGAAGAGCGTACCCATAGCACGTGATTCTATGACAGGATGTTTAGTGCTGCCTTGTTTACCTTTTTGTTCTAGATTTGCAAGGTTAATCTTCCAAGCCCCAAACTTGAAGGTTCTTTTCTGGGTGCAGGAACCACTAGCAAAGTGTTCTTAGGTCTGCAGCCTGGAAAGTTCTTTCTAATTCAGAAGCTGCTTAGACCTTCTTCCAAAATAGGTGAAATAGGTTTATTGGAGTGTTGCAGGACTGCCTCAGAAATGGCTCCCACCACAGAAGCCTGCTTGTGAAATACTTTTAATTTATAAAGCCAATGTATTTTGTTTGGTGCTAGCGTTTCTTGAGGGTGGGGGTCTCGGAAACTTTAGGTTTTCCGTTGATTTAATATGACCTCCTCCTGGCAGCATGTCCAACGCTGTAATGGAGATCTCTTTGCAACTTTTCACTTTAGGACAGTGAACTCCTGACATTCAACATCTCCCGGCACCAGTCATGGTGGAGTGAAAATGGTCCTGGCTGTGTAAGGAAGGAGGCTTCAATGTCTGGCATCAAAGGGCTGGATAGCCATTCCTACATCTCTGTGATAGGCTGTGCCTTGGAGTATCGGTACATCGAGGTCATGCACAGCTCCTTCCAGATCCTGATCGCGGTGAGTACGTTGCCGAGAGCGCCGTGGGGTAGCAATTGTTGAGATGCTGTTTGGTTTTGTTTTTTTTCCAAGCGCAGAGACTGGTCCGTATTTTCCACCCCATTTTGTATCATCTGATTACAAAAGCCTCTGTAAATGTTTTTTAGTTTGTTCTTCTGTTCGCTCTTGTGAACAATATCACTTGCCAGACCTCAAAATGGCTACCAGCAACCTAACACCTGAAGTAATGCATCACAGGCAGCCGCACGCTAACAAATCACCCTGTTGGGGTGTGGAACTTCGTGCTTTGACAGAGACCCTTCTGAAGAAGGATTTCTCTTATTCCCCATGACCTAGTGATGGGTGGTGGAGCACCTATGTGCACATGTATAGTGAACAAATAAAAGGGAGAAGATCCTTATCTCCAGAAAATGAGAAACTAAGGAAGCTGAACGCAGCATCTTTTCCTTCTGCTGACACCTAAGATATATGCGCTGAATGTTTTCATCAACTCTCTCCTCATTGGAGTCTTCCACAGGCTTTTTCAAGTACTCTGCAGCACTTCAATGTCCTTAATGTTCACTGTTAATTAATTGTTTCTCACTTGTCTGTGAAATTAACTGAAACAAAATGTCTGTTGTCCCCTTACTTCATCAGTACTCTTACATTTTATAGCCGCATTGGAGTGAGCGGCCCGCATCTTTCTAATCTGCTTCGGCTTCTTACTTTGTGGCTAATGGCTTTAAGCACAAACGGACACGGACTGGTGAAACGTTCCTGTTTCAGCTTTCACTTTTGGCTTAAAAGAGAAGGGTAACTTGCCCTGATTAAATGTTAAAGGATAACAAATAGGGAAATTTCAAACTTCTGGAGTGCCAAGTACTTTCTCTGCACGTTTCTGGTACGACTTTTCAGTGTCTTAATCCTGCATTTCCTGTTCGCTGGGAGGAGCTGCGTGACCTAGTGAACTGCAGCGGGGTGGGGGAAGACTCAGACCCCTTTCCTGCCATGTCACAAAAAAGAGGCCAATGGAGAAGCTCCCGTTTCCTGCGTTGGATGGACTCCCTGGCATGTGCTGGCTGCTAATATTTAGTCAGTTCTCCTTCAGGGAAAATGATCTGCCTTGAACTGTCTTAGATTCATGTGTATGAGAAAGGCAAACCTATGTATCCAGAAGAATGGAGCCTGTTGTCTTTTATAAAGGGCCGTTAGCTGGAATGGGATTGATGCTGCCAAGCTGGTGCCATTCCTGACCTAGACGAGACAGTTGTCAGGCTTTGAAGTCAGAGCATCCCAGACTTCTAAAGTGCAGAAGCATGGCGCTATTAGCAGCCTTCCTAAACGCCTGAGCTGGCACGAGCCCCTGTGCTCCAGGCGAGAGGTTCAGCCAACAAACGGTCCTGATTTTTGTTTTACAGCAGCTTACTCAGTTAGGTAACGTGGCCCTGAGCTAAGGGATCACACTGATATATAGGAGTCTGTGTCTCTGGGAGTGCTTTCTCCTTTGCTTTTTCCTAAAGGCACATGACAATATTCTCTGTGCATCTGCAAAACACCACAAAGGGCCAGATGGGGAGACAGAGGAGGGAGCTATAAGATAAAATAGGATTTTGGTAAATATTTTCTCTCTCCTTCTCCCTGAGATTTAAGTTGCAGTGGATTTTTTGAATGCTAAACCCTGGAAGTGAGGCTAAAATACTTGACTGCAAGAAAGTCATATGGGCTGAGCTATGCACAGTCAACTGAACTTCTGCTTGTCCTGTAATAGAGTATTGAAGCCCCAGTCCTGTAACTCCTGCTGGCTCTGAAATGGTCATATAACTTTGTCATGTAGTGGGAGAAATAGAGCTTTTTCCTCCCTGCTTTGCTGAGGTAAGGCAGAAAGCGAGCCTTTTCGCTTTCTCACTCAGACCTTGCCTGAAAACAGTCAGCCAGTTCTCTCCCTTTTTAGTCTCTGGGGGTCAAACTCTTTGATCCCTGCCAGTATCTTTTTCTGTTCTCTTTATCTCATTTTAAGGCAGATTTTATTACAGGCTGCTGTCCTTCCCAGAGCGGCAGGCAGGTACTGTGCTGCAGGCAGGCAGGGAGACCTGATCAATAGTACAAAAAACATGGCTAGGAACTTGAAGGCTGAGGGTGTGCAGCAAGGGACACGACCTAGTTCCCTCCTGTCTGCTACACGTTTGAGACTGGAATAGTCAGGTCCCTGTTAAGAAGGGCAAGGGACAGGCAAAATTGTGCTTTCTGTAGTTTTTTGCTTTGCCTAATGGTTTTTAGAAGTTGGGGAGGGGGGTGTTTGTGGGGTTTTGTTTTGGTTTTTATTCCAGATATGGTAGTGTGAAATCCATGTTCTTTAACTATGCAGTACCCAGCTGTGGACATTTTGGTTGTTTTCTGGAAATACCAATTCCTTGAGTCTATTGAGGAACTGTAGTACATCATATTGTGTATGTGGGGTAAGGCTCACTGAATTCAATCTTGCATGCCAAAGGAGAGGGAAAGCAAACCTGAACCCATATGGTGCGCACAGTGTTGGCTGTCATCTTGACTCCTGCTGACTGTTATCCTGCTCCTGGGCGTACATTTGAAGATACGCAAGGTCTCAGTCTGCTTCTGCTCAAAGCTTGTCTGTACTCCTTGAAGGCAAAAGCAACTCCTTTAATCTGGAAAGCGATCAGACTTGGGTACATCAGTCACCGTGCATGATACAAGTAGCTGTAGGGCCCAGTAAGAAAATCTTTCTTAATGCTTTAGCAGGGAACACATTGGAGAAAAAAGCTTACTGTAACAACATCTGAAAGTCTGTACTGTTATAGAAATGTCACTGTAAAACTAATCCTACCAACCCAATTAGGAAATGCAACGGTAACTAGTTTGTCAAGAAAAGAAATCTGCTTTGTTTTTATGTCAGCAAGCATTCATCCTGCATCTCCCCAACTTGCCAGGCAGCAGGGAGAGGAGTGATTTCTAGTTCTGAAGTACCTGGCATAGCTCTGGGCTGTCCATATGGTAGTTCTGGGAGTGGGGAAGGTTAGGCTTTTCCTGAGGCTCCATTGAATGGGATGGAAATTGGAAATATCTTCCCAACTGAGAGAACTCATTGCCTGCCTGTCTGCTGTTTTCACTCAGACTGACAGGTTGGAAGGTTCCCGGGAAGGCAGCAATGAAAGACTTGACAGCAGATGTTATGTGAGAAGCAATGCGCAAGAGATTCTTTGCTCTTGGCAGAAGCTAGATTTTCAGTGGTCATAATCGCATCCAAAGAATAAAGAAGGTCAGGGAATCAAAGGATTTTGATTGCCTCTTTTTGGCTATCTGGTCACAATAGCTTTTTCACAAGCTGGCTTTTGGCTTTCCTGTAGCAAAGATCTCTTCGTTTTCCCCTCTCGCACTGATGAGAGCATGTACACTTCATTAGCTCTGATTAGAAGTGAAAGCTAGAATACATCTGCCTGGAAGGAGGAGATTCTGCACGTATTCTCTGTGGTGGAAAAAAACAATGGCAAGTTTTTCTATTGAGGGAAGAATTGAAGAGCCCAGAATCTTCACTAGGACAGATGTAGACTAAAGCTAAAATTTTACATGAGCAACAGGAACACCTCCTAAAATTTGTCTTCCCATCCTCCCCATTTTGCACAATCACAGCCAGCCAGTCGCTTTCTGTAGATCTTGCTGTAGTTCAGTCTTTCTGGCTCCAGCATGTTAGTTCAATGCTGCTGTTTTATGAACACTTTTCAACTCACTATTAAAAAGTTAACTTCAGATGACTGAGGGGCGTACAGGCTTATGTTTTCCTCGTTCCCTTTGGGCACGCTTGTCTCTTCCTGTCTTTTCTGCTCTGTTCATTTGCCCGCAGAATGCTTGGGACATCCCAGCTCCATCCTCTTTTGTTCAGCAGCATGTGTGTTCCCAGGCTGGCTGACAGGCTGATGGAACACACCTGCCTACAGCATGTGTTCCTAATAGAAACCTTAATTGGATACTCGTGCAGCCTGGAGGATGCTGGTACTGAACATGCAGAACAAGTGGAGCAACAGCAGCAGAGGCTAAAGCCAAAGAACATTCTTTGGGGAATTAGAGCAATAGCTTAGTGTCATTTTACATCACTGACATTTCCCCTCCTCTTCTACCTCCCCTACATAACTTACAAAGATCTAAGAATTACTGTTATTTCCCTGGGATAGTAGAGCTTAAAACACTCTTTTTGTATTGCAAATGACAACCAAGATGGCACTTTGAGCCAGAGTGAAATTACTCCCAAATTTCTGGCCTCTGCGAGGCCTTCTGTTCTGTGTTAATTGCTGCTAAACTTGGTGATGTTTGGGGGCTTGATACATCTTCATCACAGATGCAGTCAGAAAGGAACCGTTGGTGTCTTGGAGTCTGCTCATGCCACATTCTAGCAGACTCTTCCTGTGAAAAGCACTGGACAATAGGAGTGGTATTTCTCCCCTGCAGCTATGTATTATTCATAATTCATGTAGAAGGTGAGACACAGGGAGCCCCTAGAGTTCATTTCATCCCTGAGGTGATGCATCTAATTATAGTTTAGGTCAGCCTATATAAAAATGCAATGCATGCTTATGTTGTATGCGTCTTCCTTCCTTGCCACTGAAACTCTCCTATTTTGGCCAGGCCATGAGACTAGCAAAACTTCTTTGAATAAAATGTGCTGTTAAATAACCAAATTTTTATTGATGAAACTCATGTAAAGAAGGAATGGATTATAAAGTCAATGAAAAGTAAATTTTAAACACTAAGCAGGTAATTCTGAAACAAAGCCAAGAGACAGAAGAATTAAAAAAGGAAACTCTCCACTCCAATGGATCTGTAATTAAGAGATTTAGGGAAGTTCACTTAATTCAGTAGCTTTTAGTTGGTTTATTTGCTTTTCTGCATGCAAAAGGTTACCTTAGTCATAAAAAGAAAAATATACTGGGTGAGAGGAATTATGGTTGAGGGTTATGAAGCATTAATTTCTGTGCAAAACGAACTTCCCGAGTCAGTCTTACTGCTTGGTGCTTCTGAACCATGAACAATTTTCAGAGGTTTAACAGGTTCCCCGTGATAGTATAGCTGGTAATCTTTCATGCACTGTGCTCATAAACTGGGCAGATAATAAGTCATTTTCATTGCTAATACCATCAGGAGTTCCCTGACACAGATATTGCATAAAGTTTGTGTGTAATGTTATAGAGAATAATAGAGAATGGATTCATGGCTGCTTTGCATGGTTATTAACACAGAGTTCCTACTCTGATGCATGATGGAAAACGTGGGGAAAGAGAAAACCTTCCTCGAGTTCCCTTGGAACCAGGGCACGCATTCAAGATGCATCTTTCCTGCTTGGATATTCGTGTGTATGTAAATTGAACGTTTTGATCTTATCCTGTAAAATGTAAAAGGCTGGGTCTTCAAACCATAAAAATGCTAGAGCAAATGCAAAGAACATGTGTAACCACGCTCCTAATTTGATCCTGGGGTGAGAGCAAACGCATTTATGTTGGAGACCGGAGCGTGCAGACGGGCGCTTAGACATCTCACTGAATGCTGGGACGGCTTTAAGCTGACGGCTTTACTCTGTTTCACCAAGAGCATCTATAAGTGCTCACCTCGTTAGCTACCACAGCCCAGCTGATGGGCGCTAATTGCTGGTTTCGCAGCCAAACGTTCCATGAGCGAACGCACCGGGGGCAGCCCTGGGGGCTGCGTCAGCACCACGGCCAGTTCCCGGCCCGCCCGGCCACCGAGACTGCCCCAAAAAGACCACGGACTTCAGAAACGGGGCAGGGGGGGAAATAATCCCCGGGTTTTCTGTTAGCAAAGAGCAAGCAGTAGAAGAGAAGAAAAATCTCTATTTATTCTGATTTTGGAGGGATTTTTTGTTTATTTTTTCTTTGGTTTTTTTTTTTTTTGGTCTGCCTTTTAAAAAGCAATTGTTCTACTCTAGAGGCAATTCTAAAACTCAGCAGGTAAAATTAGGTTGTCCATTGCATGTGGCTTTGCGGTTATCATGCCCAAAGGATTTTTGGTGTCCCCCCATCCCCTGCATCGAGTCCTCGGTAGCTCATAGAAACTCAGTATGAAGCAGCCCTGGCTTCAAAAACACACCGCAGGGGAATGAGTGAGTCCAGAGAGCTACTCCTCCACTGCGGTACTGGGACACGCTTCCGTAAGGCTCACCCAAGAGGAAAGGAGAGAGCTGCCTTGTCTTTCAGATGATTACAGAAAATTGTAAAGGAGATACAAGGTTTAGTGATGCTACAAAAACATTCCATTTCCTTCCTTCCAACAAGGTGTGTTTTGTCGGAGAGAGATGGAGAAACCACAAACCCCTTATAACTCCCCAGTAGAAATCTCATTATCTTGTCTTTTGTTTTCTGGTGTGATGTATTTTTCTGTCATATTAAAAATGAATGGACTCTACTTCTCAAGCCCTACCATGCATCATTCTGTCTTCCCTTAGAGTGAGTCACTGTATGTTACATTCTAATGCTTGTTCGAAAGAATTGAGTTCACAGTGGAAAACAATTATGTCTCACAATAACTTTACTAATACAGTTACTGTCAAGCAAGATCTCTCTAAGTGGGGTGTTACGTAAAGATGCGAAATGAAGGATGGTGAGGACATTTGATTAACACGAAGAAGGCAAAGCAAAATAAAACCCTGCTGGATCTAGAATGCCTAACTCCCGTAGTGCCAGAACTTTGTTTCTCTATTCAGGCTGAGTAACAACTTGCTACTGAAACAGAACGAGGCAGTTCCTATGCTTCAGAGCTTCTACAACCTGCCAACTAAGGATGGCCCCACCAGGCTACTTCAAATTGCTTTTTAAATGTTCACTCTAGTTTTCTGCTCTAAAGACAGCTCTGAGCAGTGAGGTGACGTGAGGGCCACACCACGCCAGGATGGCTGGTATTTGAGAGGCACTCCATTGTTTTACTGCTCCTTCCCTGCTTCTGTCTGGTTCCCAGGAGGTGGCAGTTTACTGCTAACCTATGCAATTTGTGAATTAAGATCGTTGCTATCGGCTGGTCTATTTCTCACCATGCTGTGGCCTGTTTACTTTGCAGGCTCAGTGCTTGCTTAGTCCATGCAATGAGTCCATTCTTACTCACCAAAGACAGAAAGAACCTTAGGAATTGTAGAGCTAGAGTAAGACTAGGATTTCAGCACATCACCATTTAAGTTTCTATCTATCTCGCCTGCATAAAAATTACTCCCATCTTGTTGGTAGCTCCTGCACCGAAGTCCTTTCTCTTCCTTTGCATACCCCTTTTGACAGGAATACAGAGCTGCTGAGTTCTTGTTCCTGGGCCTCTGTTAATAAAACCTACCCCTTATGTCTGTGTGCCTGTCCTGTACATAGTCGGCTGCCTAAATTGTTACATAAGGCACTCTCCTGCATCATCATCACCTCTTAGGGAGAGTGAACAGCATCGAAATTTCAATGTCAACAAAGCAAGCCCATGTTCTTGCCAATCGTTCTAGCAACAGCAAGCTGCTACTCTGAAGGTGAGGATGTGTCTTGCAAGTTTTTAGGTTGGACCTTTGAGTATGCCCCAGCAGTGTCCTCCCTTAAACTTACACCTGCACTCTGCACCTTACAGCAAATATGACTTGGCTCCACCGTTACGGTAACGCTGCCAAGCTGAGAGTAAGTGTTGGCTGCTGAAGTTGTACCAAGTGAGTTTTGACCAGTCTCGCAAGATTGATGCTAAAATATTTATTCTCTCTATTTTCCAGCTGGTGGGCTTTGTCTACGCCTGTTATGTTGTTAGTGTTTTTACAGAAGAAGAAGACAGCTGTAAGTATTTATCAACAGATACCTTGGCAAAGATTTTATTAAATTGTATTTAATTTTATTTCTCTCTCAGATGTTTGTCTATAAAGACTGAGTAGCCATCAGACTTCTTTCCATCTCTCTCCATCTGTGTGATATGACACTACCTACCTTTCAAGGATCAGCTATTTTTACCTTGAGGTTTTTTTTGCCCATGTCACCATGTGTTAGATGCTGTAATTCTTCTACTCTTTCAGCCCAAAAAAGCTTGGTGTTGGCTACTCACTCAGGCTTGGCTTTAGAGAAACTGGCCAGCTTCTGTTCTCAAGCTGATACAGCTTAATGCCACTGAAATACTACCATTGTAATTAGGAGTACCTACAACAAAGAATACAGCCCAGTACTCAAGTAGGCCACCTGCTGAGTATCATATGCCACAAGCTCAGGATGAAGTAGAGCATGAGATTTCTTGCCAAGAACAGACCTGACCACTTAATTTAAAAGCAGAGGAAGTACTTCATCTGAATTACAACAAGGAGGAAGGAGCTGACTCCCTTGTGTTTGGTATACAAATATCTTAAGTGTTATGACACATGTCAGAGAAGAGCAAAGACTGACAGGAACCACAAGGGTGGTTGGGCCCATGGGATCTATCCAGGTATCTATAACCTGGTCCTGGATTCCTTTGCCCTTCTAAAACTTCCGTTGAGAGCAATAACTTTGCAAACAAAAGAACGGATGCATAGGGTTCAAATAAATGTGAAGTCTGATTTCTTTGCAATGATGTGCTGCCTTTCTGTGATTGAATTCTCAGCACTGAATCAGTAAGGTCTTACTGAAATCAATGGGTCTAGGCCAGTTTACTCCAGGTAAGGATCTGATCTAAAGGCTTTATATCCAAGTAGCCCTTCTTTAGTACTTCTTAATAGTATCTTTAATAATTCTTAATAATAAGGTTTGTGCAAGTAGCTTTGTTGTTTTAAAGAGCAGCTGATGTGGATTTTAGCTGAAAAACAGCAGCTTTGAACCAAGTATTCGAAAATACGTGAAGAATGTTGATTTCATAGGAGTGAGATGAGATGCATTGCTTATCTGACTTGTCCTCATGTTGTTGTGTTGCTTCCCGCATGGCTGAACTCATTCTACTGACTTTATTGATCATTTATTTAGAGCTTGGCAGTGCACTTAGTGAAAGTGCTACATTGTAAGTAATATTTTAAAAATTACCCAGTAGCTCTTCTATTAGCTAAATAGCTTGAGTTCCAAGCCCCTTTTGAATATTGTAAAGTAATAACTTGACAGGGCTCATTTTTATAGTAGGGATCTGTTAGGAGAGGCAACCACATAGAAGGAAGCATTATCTAGAAATGCAGAGCTATTAATTTCAAGATACGTATTTTTTTTCCACTAACAAATTCCTTTTCCTTCCCAGTTTCCCAGCTTGGAGTTAAAATGCCAGCTTGAATAATTAACAATGACAAACCATCAATTTTTCACACTCACAGTGGTAGATCCTTCCAGTGACCCAAACAAATTTGAGCTGCATTTTAATTTTCTCTTCCGTTTGTGGTTTCCTTTAAATGTTGCTTTGATATGCAGCATGAAGTAATTATAAGTGCTGAGGCACATTAATCAGGAAGCTCATGGTAATGTGATTTTCATGAGAAAACACTGCAGTAGGGATCTACTAACGCTGAATTGTGGGCAAGAATATTTTAGACGTGCTAATGCTCTGTAATATATTGCAACAATGAACCAAGTTAAGATTATTTTAAGTGACTTAGATTTTGAGTGCTTCCATGGTTGGGTGCTCAGATGACAGGACTTTGTTCAAGGTACTAGACAGTTACTGAAAATTGCAGTTCTTTAAGGTTTCCCAAATTAGACATTCTACAACTGAGGTAATATAATTAGTATCTGTTTTTTTAAAACTGCAGACTGTCTTGATTTTAAAATACTCCAACATTTTCAAAAGTGGCTGAGAAAAGGTCAAGTCTCACAGGAACTACTGGGAATTATCCCTCCAATTAACTTAGAACCTCTACAGATTTTGCTCATTAACTGATCTTGGAACAACTGTCAGTTATTAGCATCAAGTTGGAATTTGTGAGAATATGTTGTACTTGGGTTTCTAAATATATTTTAAGTGTGTGGGGGTGCCCACTTCCAATATATTTAGTAAGCATTTTTTCTATTGTGTGTTCACTAAAAAACACCAAAAATCTTTGGCTAAAATTTAAAATAATAGTGCCACCTTCAGGAAAGAAAAATAAACAGGCATATAGATAGTTAAGACTCCAGTTATTTTCAAAAGGCATTTGGACCAGATAGCTTTCACAGTTCCAAACAAAAGGCGCTAACTTGGCATCAAAAAATGGTCTAAGCTGGATCTGTTTTAAAGGTTTTTTGCAAGGCCTACTAGGTCACTCACAAATCACACCACATCATACCCCTACTGACCCGGCTATGTTGGCAGCTCAGTAATACAGACTTGGCCTAATTTCAGGGGAACTGAGAGACCTGAAAAATTCTTCTACGGTTACTAAGGGGATTGTCACTTAAAACTTTCCTTGTTTGGTTACATTGCCCTTGTGCGAGTGCTGGAGAAGGGAAGCATTGTTCCTATTTGTATACAATTAAAAGAAATTGAGTCAGCAGAGGGGACATGAAAAATACCAGAGCTGAAGATAATGAGGTATTTGCAGTTTTCCAAAGCTGCTGTTGTCTGTCTTGCAGGAAAGACAAGTGGGGTGAGAAAATTCCCACTTTGCTATATAGCCTTCATGGGGGTTGCCCTGCTGCCAACTTCTCCGCTGGCACTCGCTCACGAGCCGTTCCCCAGCTTCCTTCTTTCAGCACAGCACTGAATAGCTGAGGCTTTGTCAGCTCAGTTCTCATGCGAAGTCACAGCATGGTGGCAATATCCAAGGAGGCTGAGGGAGGCCCACTTGTTTTTCTGGGGTCTTTTGTTAGCTCTCTGCTTGTGCTACCTCCGTCTCCTCCTTGGCACACTTGCCCATCCCAGGAAATCTTGGGAAAGAGGTGTGTACAGGCAGAGATTTCCACCAGGCAATCCATACATGAAAAATCATTTTTCTGTTCCCTCACTAATTTTTGTGTTAAGCCATGACATGCACCAACTTTCTGTTTCATTTCCTTTCAATTTTCTGGCCATGTTTGTTTATTTATTTGAGTTCTGATTTTTTTTCAGTTGATTTCATTGGTGGATTTGATCCATTTCCTCTCTACCATGTCAATGAAAAACCCACCAACCTTTTGTTCAAGCAGACATACCTGTAAGTATCATCTCCTGTGCCAAGAGGCTATGCATGCCTCTTAGTTCCATGGCTCAAGGGTGCCACAGGTTTGGGATTTTTCATCCTTGCAGGCTGGTTTCTCCAGGAGGCTTTTCAGGCCTGGAAGGAACGAACAAGTGGACACTAGAAGGGATGAAACTGCCTTTGTTTAGCCCCGGGTTGCCAGGGTGAAGCTGGTGTTGCCGTACTTGGCTTATGGCAGTGCTGTTCGATAGGAAGCAGTAGGGCCGGCTGTGGGATGTCATTGTAAACAAACTACTGGATGCCTTTTCCTTCAAGAAAACAAAGAGAGGCTTTGCAGCAGCAAATGGTGCTGAAGAAGGTAAAGGTAGGAGCTGTGAGGAAGTCAGCCAGCCTCAGTGGATGCTGAGAGTAACCCAGAGCGATAACAGAATGAGAATATCAAGGTTAAACAGTGGTCTGTCAGGCAGAGCCTCAATGACAGATCTTTTCTGGGGTCAAATTTCTGCAATGCCTAGTTATTTAAGCTGTATTTTAGCTCTGTGGACAGTCATAACTGAACTCTGACCTATACATCCATCCAATTTGGATCACTGGCCGTGTCTTCATCATCCTCCAATAATCTTCTCATGGTAGCACCAGAACATTTGACTGGCTTGGGTACAGAGTCTCTCTGCATCTGCTTGTACTTGTAGTGAACTTGTAGGGTACGAAGCTAACATACCAGCGAATTAAACTCAACCAAGCATTAGCCGGTTTGTAGGCAGGATGGCATGGGTTTGTTCTTAAGGTTTCTCTTTTTTTTTTCCCTTTTAAATTCTGCTGCCTACAAGAACAGAGGCTTATGTGTGTGGGACATCCTAAGAGTTCAGCTGAGAGCAGGCAGCAGAAAGGGGAGTTGTCCGCAGCAGCTCCTCTCATACCCCTAATAGAGATCCATTGCTGAATTCCAGCTTCTGCCCTCCGATAATCCCTCCCTGCTGCGGAAGGCACAAGATCACGTTTTCACGCAGTCCACTTAAAAGCTGGTTCTTAATGAGATTCTCAAACATAAAAGGCCAGTATTATCTGTTCAACGCAGCAAGATGATCTGAATTTTCAATACTCTTTAAACCAAGCTGCAAGAATGCAGTTCAACATGCAGAATTTTTTTAAAGCAGCTGCTAAGGGAGGTTGGGTTTTTTAGGAATAACGTTACCAGAGAGTCTTGCCAAAAAGAAGGACGTGAGGATGGGGGAGAAAAGTGGGGCTGAGGGAAGAAAAACTGCCCCCAAATAGATTTGTAGATTATGGACTTACTGCTCACTTTGTCCCTGCAGCACAAGACCAGGAGAACAAGTAATTTTTGCAAAGCAGTTAAATTCCCTGTAACGTTGGGGGTTCTATAGCAGTATTAGAAGGGATGCTACAAGAGATTAAATATTGATTTCCCTCTCATTTTGTCAGTGGGATGGAATTTTCCATAGCCGGCAGCAGCTGCAGAGCTTTAAGCAGCTCCCTGATTCACTAGCTTGATGCAGCAGTGTGCTGAAGAAACATCACACTTGTACCGTACGGGGTTTGCGCTGCATTTTTCTTAAAATGACAAATTCTGTTTGTGAAAGAAGCTAGTACTTATAAATGAAGTTTTCTATATGGGGAGATCGTAATACGAACAGAAGCTAGCAACATAAAACTTCCTTACAAGGGTCTCAGTAAGACGGTAAGCTACTCATGAACTACGGACATAGTTTTGTTGTTCTTCAGTCCTGTTCTTCAGACCATCACTTACCTATCGATAGCTTCTGCCAGAACAATATAGTATTTCTTTCTGGCTAACAGGAGGTGAACACAGCTGCTGAGCAGTAGATAAGGTGACCCTCTATAAATTTCACAGCAGCCACCAAATAGCAATTTTTATTTGTTTATTTCAGCCTAGCTCTCGCCTTTCTTCCACATGCGTGAGTGGAAGTTAGAGGAGCGGATACTTGATTCTCAACTAATGATGCCATGGAGTTTTGCAGTCTGGGGTACCGAGTGCCAGATGCCCTTGTCTTGCTGTGAAAATCATTTCATGATGACTGAAAGCATCTTTTTTTTTATATCGTGTTCAAGAAGATGCAAAACAACAAATACATCCAAGTTTTTTCAAGTTTAAATGTATAGAACAGCTAGGAGACAGGAACATGGACTTTCCGGTTTTAAGTCATTTTTGTTGAAGGAAATGTTGAAGTAAACCAAATCTATTCTACAGCTACTGACTTGGAGCTAACTGCAACCATGAACTTTCAGTAGTCAGCTGCTCTCCTGATAAGGCACTTGCCTTGTTACCACAACTCCCTAACAGGGCCACTTTCCTCCATTCCCTAATGGAATTACTCTATTCACTCCAGTTTTATCTAGCCTTTTCTGATGAGATCATACTCTTTCCTTTCCTCCCAGTGTGCCCTTTCCCTTGTCCTGGCTTGCATTTTTCCCCTAGTCTCTCTTCTTCACCTCTCCAAACTTATGAATTTTCATAGATCTGAAGGCCCCACAGAACAAGGACATTAAGCTATGCTTATTGGTCTAGGTCAAGTCCAAGACCAACCTCCATAACCTCTGTATCAAGCATGCAGCCTGTGAGTTAGATAACTTCTAATATGCTGTCACAGTTCACAGATCTTAAAGGGGGACTGCTGTTTGCCTTGCCAGCCTACGTTAGTGGTTATCAGCCACTAAATTCAGTAGAAAATGTGCACACCCCTTCTCTGGCCTTCAGCTTCCATCCACTGCACTGAAAAAAAGTTCTTAAATAACTCTGTCTCCTACTAGGAGATAAAAACATCTCCCCAAACTATTACTGATAATAGGACTTCCAGGCCACAATCCAGTTATCTCCCAGCTGTATCATGGTAACCTACTGACCTCCTTGAACATCACTTGCAAGTTGCCAGTTAATGAAAAACCTCACAAGTTATCAACAGCCAGGTGTTATTTTCTTTCTTGAAAAAAGCTAACAACAAAAGTGAACCAACAGGTTTTTTACTGTTGCTTACAAAGGCATCATTTAAGTGTGCTTCATCTTCATTAGCACCTCCAACACTTGCACAGCAACCATGAAAATCTATAAATACAGTTATTTCTATTTTAGGCTCCACGACTGCTTCTGTTCTACATTTCATTGACTCCAGAGGGGTTTGGTTGTGATAGTTCCTATTTCAAGTCACAAGCTTAAGTAAAAGCAACTGAAATTATCATAAAAAAATGTTATGGAAGTTTTACTGTGTAATAGAATTACCCTTAATCTCACTGCTGCTTACCAGTCAAGGTACTGAACTAGTTATTTAATAATAATATATTAGGAATCTTAACAGAAGGTATGGTAAAGTCTTCAGTGCATGAGTTTCTGGGTAAAAGTACTTAGCCAAAGGATAATAAATCACATCTTCAAAACCAAAGTTATTCTCCTGAGGCCAAAACAGAACATTTCCAATGAATTTGCAGGAAGCAAAGACTGAGCTCTTACCCCTCCTTAGCTAAAGCTCAAGTTCAAGCTACATCTGTTTGCCCCACTGTCTCCTCCCAGGCCGCAGAGGACAGGACATCAGCTCCAGGTTGCCCTTCTTGCTCACTTCACAGTAACAGAATTCTCATCATTTGAGGCAAACAAGCATTCTTGCACTGATAACTGTGGAAGGGTTAACAAAGACAGCTTTGAAGTTTCTGACTAAAGCCCATATCTCTAAGTACCCTGCAATACCTGCCAAGACAGGAGGAGGCCTGGATCATCCCCATCATTTGTCAGCAATCCTCGCCTGCTGCATCCTTCAGTCTTTTGACATCATTCTCCAAATTCGTTTCAGAAAGAAGCACTGTGCAATCTCAATTATAAAGCAGAATAGTCTCAAAGCATGGTTTTGTACATGATTTAGTGCTAAATCAAGAGCCTGCCAGCTGACAGGAGGTAGCTTCTATTTATCTGAAAGGTAGAGAAATGGGCAATAGCTCTCCCTGCCCTTTTAAGACAGTATTTATGGGGCCAAGCAGTGAATTGGACAGTTGTGAGGCTCCTGTCCATAGCACTCACTGTGATCTGGCACCCCAAGTAATACATTATATTTATGGCTTAAGAGCTTTAATTTGATTCTAGTTAGGTAGCCAGATTTCACTGACTTTCTTTGTCTCAGATCTACCAGTGGGAAGGGCCATAGGGTAACACAGGGCATGACTTTTATCAGAGGTAGACTTCAGTATCGACAGGGTAGGAACAGGAGGTATTGGTTAATTGAATGATCTAAGGGTCCAGTTGGTGATTGCTCACTTTAATACTCCCTAATCAATTCTTTCATGGTGCAGTCTGTCTCCTAGCCATAGGCAGCTGTGAGCACGCAGTATTAATGGACTAGAGCCCGTGTAACAGTCGTCCACTCACAGGCTGGAAAATAGGTTCTTCAGTAGATCAACTGCCAGGTACAAGTACACAGATAACATTCTTCAGCTCAAAAAAAAAAATCAAAATCCAGACTGAAACACTGGCGGTGAGGGAGGGGGTGAAGAAACTGAACTCCTTGAGGATTATTTTTGCCCACCTCCTCCAAACGTTGATGACCAGAATACTTTAAAAAGGAAACTTTTACTTAAACAAGATAAAAATCCCACTTTGGTTTGAGGAGAGAAAAAAAAACAAAACCACAAAACAAAATGCTTCTGCTTTTCTTTCTAGGTAGACTTTTTCCCCAAACAGTTTCCTGAATATCAACATGAATTTTCAAACTGTTTTGACCCACCTGAAGCTGTATGTTTAAGAGGTGACGTTTCAGCTGAAAAATTTGCTCATCTTTACTGCTGGCTACAAAAGTAGATCCGCTTATACTGCTGCATCTACACAGAAAGCACATCACCGCAACTTCAAGAAGCTACTTTATTCTAGAGATGACCCCTAGCTTTTAAAATTCCTAACCAAATTTTATGCAGCTCCAAATGCTGAGGATACATAGATCTAACACTTTAGCTCATATTTATTCCTTAGTCTAACTGCAGTATGTTCAGATCTGGTATACGCATAACATTCTTTCCAGACTTGAAGACTACTTAACCACATTATCTCTGGCAATCCTATTCCTCTTCTGTACTCAATCACATTTGAAAACACAGAACAGGACAAAAAAACCACCCCACCAAACCAATTTTGTCCTCATTATTTTCATACCATTTCTGTTATCTTAAGTAAGCAACTTAGTACTTGCTCCACATTGATGCCCTGCCTTCACTTTTTTCCCCGCCTCTACAGGNCAATCCTATTCCTCATCTGTACTCAATCACATTTGAAAACACAGAACAGGACAAAAAAACCACCCCACCAAACCAATTTTGTCCTCATTATTTTCATACCATTTCTGTTATCTTAAGTAAGCAACTTAGTACTTGCTCCACATTGATGCCCTGCCTTCACTTTTTTCCCCCGCCTCTACAGGCCTGCGTAAATAAAGAGGAGCCAGAGGATGGATAAACCTTGCACTCCACCATCAAAGGTGCTGCAGGAGACAAGCGCCTGTGGCCCGGATCTTTGGCAGAGGAAATGCAGGATGGTGAACTCCATTCCATTTTCGGTTCCTTGTCTTCTTTTCAAATGCAATGAACGTACATTGAAGAATGGCCGTGCAGTTGGTTTTTAATTCTCCAAGAGCCCTGACGAACCATTCCTACCGTAGTCTGGTGGTACTAGCCAATAAATAGCACAGGCCTGAAGACCTCAGGCAGAACAAGCTCACCGAGAGCCTCTCAAGAGATGCAGTTGAAGTCGGAGCTGCTTCCTCACAACACGGATCCATAAAGGAGGAAGAACTGTGTAACACCCTGGGACATCTCATATGTTTTGTAGTTAGTTTCCTCCCCTTCTCCTTTCCCTTGTTCTGAAAAGAGCCTAAATCCCCTAACACAGCTTCATCTCCTCCCTGCCTGTATAAAACTAGGTGGGGGCTATTTACATTTCAGTTATTTAGGCTTTTTTTTTTTTCTTTTAAGGTATAGATGAGAGCTCTTCCCTTCTCCTCCACCCATCCAGGACTCTCTTCCTCATCCTGTATTCTTTAGACACGGTCAACACCTTAGCAGTAGGCATTTGTCCTGGATTTCAATGTTCCGTGACCCAACTCCTATAATACTGAACAGCTACAAACTAGTACAGGCACCAGATCCTTACTCAGCATGGAGCTTAGCCCCATTTCAACGTGCCGAGCCATTCTCAGAGCAGCTGTAACTTACTCTGCGTTTGTCCACCTACATTAAATTAACACTGGTGTAGCCATATACACAGCTGAAACCTGCTGCAGGACACTGGAAAATGCCTAGTTCTTCACAGATCACGGATGTTTTCATACCTGCCGTCTTCACTGAGCAGCCAGCGCTTATTCCAGGCACAAGCCTGGCAACATGGGTTTTTGTGACAGGGTAATTTTGAGGGGAGGGAATGGGCTGAACGAAAGGGGGAATATAAGTGTAATTAAGTTGCATTAATGAGCTGCAGCAATTAATTAAAAAACAAACCAAAAACCAATGTCAGTTTTGTTAGCTACGTCTCCCAGCACATTAAGTGCCACGCAGAGAAACAGCACTCGTCAGCCATCCAGTTCAACCAGTTCTTTGGCTGGTACGTTCTGAGTGCTGTTGTAATTCTGTATTGTCTTGAGACATTGTATTGAGGCATTGTATTGTCTTTGAGATTACTTAGCATTTTTGAGTAATGCTTTTCAGAAGAGTCACACTAGAAGCCATGCTAGGGAGGGGAAGTATGAGGGAAGAATAAAAAGAAATAAAAACATTAAATGCTAAGTCAAAGACAGAACAATGCACCTTTCTTGTCCATTCCAAAGGGCCTAGGAAGTAAAATCCTTTTCTATAAGCCCAACAGTATAAGCAGTAAGAGAATATTTTTTGTTTCTGTGCGACTTTCATTCCAGATACCCACTGCAACCTAATGTCAGGTGCAGCTGTGAGTAAAAATGTCTTCTATAGCTATTTTCCCTTCTTTTAGCTAGTAGAAGCCACAGCTTCTGACTGAGCAGAACGGACAGCTGACAGTTGCTCATTTGATACTAGTTTCATCATTTGAGAAAGAAAAAGCTCAACCCTCTGCCAAACAGCTCTGCCTGACAAAACATAACTACCTCCTATGTTAGTCAATACTGTGCCACTACCAAGTTAAAGAAGCAATCAGTGGAACAAGCTACTATAGCATTTAGACAGCACGCATAGCAGTGCGCATGCACAAGCTCCGAGCACTTTCTCCACATCTTCTTTGATTCCGTTCATTTCTATATTACACTCATTCTTACTTGCCTACCTGATGTTCCCTGGAGGGGCAGAAAAAGGAATGGAAGCATACTTATCCTCTAGTCAATGAGATTGTTCCACAAAAGACTTCATTTGTATTGGGCTTTTGAAACTAATCTTCCCTTTGCTCATCAGAAAACACTGACTTGACACTTTTTGGTTTAGTATGATTTCCTCAAATAAATGTCCATCAGACACCAGCATTCTTTATTGGCCGTGTTTGAGTGCAGCTAAAGTTCGGCACAGATGGTGGAGAAAGTTTCAGCTTTGAACAGCTGAAACATTTCACTAGTAGTTTCAGGAAGGAATTCTTCTAGGTGGCAGTACAAAGTCAGAAGGAACTCTTTGAATTATTTTGAGGTCTGCGTGTCTTTAACACTATGCGTCTCAAACTGACCAAGCCTTGATGCCACATTTCCTAAGAAAACTGATCAAAACCACTTGCCAAGTACTCCAAAGAGACTAAGAATCAAACTACGCACTTAACGGCATGCCTCGACTGTAACACACACTGGCGAAGATCAATTCAATAAATACAAGTGTGATGACCGAGTAGCTCCATAACTACCACCTTATGTTATGATGAACACAGGTAATTAAGTACCTTTTAATAGAGGCAAAATAAAGGTTCAGGTAAGCCTATAATATTTAGTACCAATGACTGACATAATTCATTAAAAAAATGAGTCTGAGAAGAAAGAAAATAAGACAACCTACCAAGGATCATATTCCACACTTAATTACCTCCTCTATTTTTCATTAGCAGAGCCATTCATGTTTCATACACTGAGGACCCTTCCTCCTGGTCCGCTTGTGCTAGACCTACTCTTAAGTACTGCAAGCTCATGCAACCACCCTGTTCCTTTAGGGTGGGCACTCCCAGTCGTTTGCATCTCCAGGGTGCTGTAAGAGTGAGGAGCAGCTGAAGGTTTTGCTCCAGAGGGTTCTCTTACCGCCAGGTTAGGAGTGCCCTCTATTGGGGGTAGGCATCACTTGAGATACTGACAGTCAAAAAAACCCGGCGTGTCCCTGTTTCTGAAGGGACATCCCATAGAAAAAACGGCTCCACCCTTCCAGATGCAGGAAAGCCACAATTTTCAAATTGTTAAATAAAAAGCCCCAGAAATAGCTGGTATATTTACAGCCTTGTAGTCGTATTGATGCTCAGACAAGGTTCCAGCCACACTGAGCTAAAGTTTAGGAGAAAGTAACACTGTTCCAACACTGAGCTGGTTTTATTTTCCCTTCTCAGATTAGCACACCTACTTAATCTGTAAGCTTTTGCTGTGATTTACCGAGGCGAAATAAAGCAAATTATAGCTTGAACCCAGACACAACACCTGATTTGGCATGGTGGTGCAATTCTGTTGCCTATAAAAGCTGCTGTCTGGCAAAGACTCACCAGTTCCTCCAAGAGCTGGAGAGTTTAAACTGCTCAAGTAGTTATTTCTCTCATCTTTGCCAAAAGATGCACTAGTATTACCTTCTTCTGAAGGCAAGGATGAAGACATCTGACCTCCCAAATAGCCCTGGGATAACTTGCACCTTAAGTTACCCAGAGACAAGCCCACGACCCTGTTCAGTACCCAGGGCTGGAACCAAACAGAAGCAACTCCAGAGCCAGCGCTCCAGTCCCCACAGATGTGTTTTAAGAGCCACGTACCAGGACTCTGCATTGAGTTCAGATGCAGAATTATTCCCCGCTTACTCAGCTTTGTGTATCAGGTCCTTATCCTCCTGCATCCTTACGCCTTCTTTTGCAGTTAAGAGAGTCTGGAGGACCCACGTGCTCTTTTACGAATTCCAGAAAGAAGCTAATGGATGGTAAGAACAGTTGCTTCTCTCACTCATGCCCATGTAGTACTGAAGTACGTAAGTTCAAGTGATCTACGGTCTGATGTCGCTCTAACATCTTAGGACACCACCACACCCTCTCCCCCAGTCGGGCATTATACTAGAACCAGATACTGAGACCTCTGTAAGATAAACAAAAGAAACTTTTTATTCAGTGAAAAAGAACAGTTAATTTTAAAAACCTTATTTCCTTTCCCCTGCATTTAAGAAGCTATTGACAAAACTTTCTCTTTTTGCCTATGTGATAGAGTCTTCCACTTAAAATAAGAATCATCCGTTTAGCCAGCAAACAGAAGTCCAAAAATGGTACATTTCCATAGTTATCTTCTAGTAGGATAGTGTCAGACAGCCAGGGAAAGGGGCTCTAAGAAGCTTCCATGAGATCATCTAGTGACTCTGACCATCGAAGAGCCTTTCACCTTCAGCTGAGAGTAAAGAGACTGGAGAGTCTCCAACAGGCCAGGCTTTTCACTTAATTATGTGGATTTGACCATTACTGAAACTGTCAATTGTTGAAAACCCAACAAGTGGGGGGGGAAGACAGCAAAGAGCTCAGAAGAAAAACCTAGATTCTCCCTCCCTCCCCAGCACATTGCTGCCAAGTATTCTAGTCTCAATGGAATGCATTCTGTATAAAAATACACCCATTTTGACTCAGACTTACTGAGGGAAGCCATCAACCTAGCAGAATAGTCTCTAAACAACTGATAAATGAGAGAAAAAGAACCAGAGACAGACCACTGAAAACAATTCTTGATTTCAACAGAGCAGGGATTCATTTGAGAATGCAAGAATTCCGAGGAGAATGTGTCAACAAAAGTGTCTTTTTGGAGGACAAAAGAAACCAGCAGAGGTTTTCTGGAGCGCTTCTACAGCAAGATCAGCAAGGGTACAGCAAACCAGCAACTCTTACTAGAAACACTGTGCATAGGAGGCACATTTACTAAGGTTTTACACTTATGCCAAGCTACCCTGCAAATAAGATTGCTCCAGCATCAATTGAACTATTTCTTTTCTGCCTCTATAGTGTTATCGATAAGTTGTATGCACTTATCTTATCCCTTAAGCACATCATGGTTCAGGACATGAACGTCCTCACAGTTCCCCGTATGACCGCTCTGCAAATGGGACACAATCTCAAATTGAGAGCACATTCTCCACAAGCTACTAGGTGGCCACAAGGAACAAACACAACAGACACATCTCTGTCCATGCACACTTTGCACATCCTTTCCTCTTGCAGGCGTCGGAGCTGTTCTTCTGTGCTCATCCGAGACTCATCTTTATCAAAAAAAAGAAAAAAACCCCAAACTGTTAATATTATAACAGCTCCAGAGTGCCAGTCCTGTCATCTTCAGAAGTCACACTGCAACCTGCTCATCATTTCGTTCAAAGACTGACTGTGAAGATGGCAGATGTACCTCTCGGGCAAATTTCATTTAAGCTGAAAAACTACAGCTATTATAGACTGTGGCTAGACTGAGCAGGGACAGGAGATCAGCATGTTTTTACTGTAATACGTAAGTTATCTTGATAAACCTTTTTTTTTTTTGTAACAGTCTGCTTCACAGTGGAACTCTAATTCCTGAAGAAGGGTTTCTGTGTTCAGTCACTGTTCAAGCTAGCACACATTCCCCATCAGGATTTAAAATAAAGGAATGAATACAATGACCGCTGGTACCATTACCATGAAAACAATCCCAATTACATCTAGGCTCAATTTCACCACCACTGACAGCCCAGTGCACCTGATTCCTTTTGTTGCACGGACTGCATTTCTTCTCTTGAACCCGATGTTTCGGTCTCCCTCTGAACAGCATCTGTACAACCAGGAAAGAAAATGGGATTAAATGCTACCCCTTTCCTCCATCTTCAGACAGTGCTGTTTGTTTAACAAGATGAAATATCCTGGATTTCAGCAGCCTTAGATCAAACACCTCTTTACTCCACTGTTAACTTCACACACTCAGCCTAGTGAAGCCGGTGTTCTCTGTGGTGCTTTAGTCACTATGTATGTTAACCTCCCTACCGAGACATGTCCACATCACATTGTCTCCTCGGCAAATCTTGTTTATCTATCGGACATCAGGAGCCATCAGCTGCTCGTTCCTGCTCCTGTGCTACTATTTAATCACACTCTTGTTTATTGGGGTTTTTTGCCTTAGCTAAAGAGATGGCAGACCGCAATACGGAGACAGGAGCTTTTGAAAGCAGGCTTACTACCAGAGAAAGCCTGTGTGGGACTGCACCTTCAAGGAAACTTCACTTGGCAAACAGACTCCATAAAACAGATAATGCAAGACAGACATAGATAAGTTAAGGAGAATAGATATTATCCAACCAAACAAGAAGTATGGCTATTTCTGATCAAGTCATTGATTCAATTTTAAATAGGCTAGAAGCCTTGCTTCAGACAACTGCCTCTGTCTGCATCACTGGTGCACAAGCCTCCACATCATGCAGGTGCCTGCTACTGCAGGTGTAAAGGCACCAGAAAATATCAAGGATATCTACATTACATCCTGTTGGAAGCAGATACAGTTACCGATACCCCAGTAATCACAGCTCCTTTAGGTTTCTTTAAGGCAGAATCTCATTTTTTAGCCTCTAAAAGAAAGGCAGGCTTGGGTACATTACTACTCTTAATTCCAGCCTAGGAAGAGAGAAGGCAGACCCGCAATACACTCACAACAGTGCTCAAGATAAAGTGAAAAAGAAATTAAACATCCATCAAGAACATGGGTGTGCGAGTCAGGCATACCTCTGCTCTCCTCTGCACTGTTGCTCTCTTCCCAGTCTGGCTGAAGCAGATCAGAAATCAGTTCAGACTCAGAAAGGTAGAAAGTCCCAGTCAGCACGTATTTATTCTCTACCAGGTTAACCATCCAGCTGGGGTCAAAGCCCATCTGCAGGACATTCTGCACTATGGTAAACTGATCCAGGGAAGGAAGAGCCTGCAATTCCCAATTCCTCATAGGATCTGTAAAGCAGTGAGCGGATACTTTACTGAAAAGGCAGAACTCTGGGCAAAAAGCATGCCCGTCCCTGAAGCTATTATATATAAAATGGCATTAATACATTCTAGAGCTTTCCTCAAACTATCGATATAGCTAGACTGACACCCAGATTTACAGGTTTTTTTACTTCCAATCATCATTCACAAGAAAGTCAAAAGCAATTTCATAATAGCCAAGAGATTAATTTTGGATGGTTTATTCTACTGCATCAGGGAACTAAGTTTCCNACCAGGAAAGAAAATGGGATTAAATGCTACCCCTTTCCTCCATCTTCAGACAGTGCTGTTTGTTTAACAAGATGAAATATCCTGGATTTCAGCAGCCTTAGATCAAACACCTCTTTACTCCACTGTTAACTTCACACACTCAGCCTAGTGAAGCCGGTGTTCTCTGTGGTGCTTTAGTCACTATGTATGTTAACCTCCCTACCGAGACATGTCCACATCACATTGCCTCCTCGGCAAATCTTGTTTATCTATCGGACATCAGGAGCCATCAGCTGCTCGTTCCTGCTCCTGTGCTACTATTTAATCACACTCTTGTTTATTGGGGTTTTTTGCCTTAGCTAAAGAGATGGCAGACCGCAATACGGAGACAGGAGCTTTTGAAAGCAGGCTTACTACCAGAGAAAGCCTGTGTGGGACTGCACCTTCAAGGAAACTTCACTTGGCAAACAGACTCCATAAAACAGATAATGCAAGACAGACATAGATAAGTTAAGGAGAATAGATATTATCCAACCAAACAAGAAGTATGGCTATTTCTGATCAAGTCATTGATTCAATTTTAAGTAGGCTAGAAGCCTTGCTTCAGACAACTGCCTCTGTCTGCATCACTGGTGCACAAGCCTCCACATCATGCAGGTGCCTGCTACTGCAGGTGTAAAGGCACCAGAAAATATCAAGGATATCTACATTACATCCTGTTGGAAGCAGATACAGTTACCGATACCCCAGTAATCACAGCTCCTTTAGGTTTCTTTAAGGCAGAATCTCATTTTTTAGCCTCTAAAAGAAAGGCAGGCTTGGGTACATTACTACTCTTAATTCCAGCCTAGGAAGAGAGAAGGCAGACCCGCAATACACTCACAACAGTGCTCAAGATAAAGTGAAAAAGAAATTAAACATCCATCAAGAACATGGGTGTGCGAGTCAGGCATACCTCTGCTCTCCTCTGCACTGTTGCTCTCTTCCCAGTCTGGCTGAAGCAGATCAGAAATCAGTTCAGACTCAGAAAGGTAGAAAGTCCCAGTCAGCACGTATTTATTCTCTACCAGGTTAACCATCCAGCTGGGGTCAAAGCCCATCTGCAGGACATTCTGCACTATGGTAAACTGATCCAGGGAAGGAAGAGCCTGCAATTCCCAATTCCTCATAGGATCTGTAAAGCAGTGAGCGGATACTTTACTGAAAAGGCAGAACTCTGGGCAAAAAGCATGCCCGTCCCTGAAGCTATTATATATAAAATGGCATTAATACATTCTAGAGCTTTCCTCAAACTATCGATATAGCTAGACTGACACCCAGATTTACAGGTTTTTTTACTTCCAATCATCATTCACAAGAAAGTCAAAAGCAATTTCATAATAGCCAAGAGATTAATTTTGGATGGTTTATTCTACTGCATCAGGGAACTAAGTTTCCCATGTTTGGCCTCAGTCCAGAATCCTTATCTTTGTTTTCACATCCCGGAACAGAAGTCTCACAACAGCTTTCATGAAGATCAAGTGGAATATCCCAACTGAAGTCTCTCGTACCTCATAATCTAGCTCAACCATTCATCAGTAGAGACACAAGTGGGAAATACAGCTGGCAGTCCATTCAAAGGCTTAGTCTTTCTTAAGCTCATCCTATCAGCTGGCTCTTCAAGAGAATGAGAAAAATCATTTTTCCACAGTTATGGGAGCCAAATTTCAGCTACTTAAATTTCCAGGAACAACCAATGAACAGGAATAGATCCCCAGGACCTCTACAGATGGACAACAACATCAGGAGCACAGACAAGTCAAAGCAAAGTTTGTCAAGCACTCAAAATTCACATGACTATGCAGACTAGCTAAACGTCTCTGGCCTTAGACTAAAAGGTCTCACAAGAGCAAGCAGTTTTCCTTCTTGTGCTAGAGACCTTTTCCTAAAACTAAAGGTGAAACAGCTTCTAGAATATCAAACCTCTCTCAAACACCGTATCTACAGAGTGCACAGTAGCTAAGGTGGGGCAGAAAAAGTAAGACTACACCACTTTCAACAGAAGACATAACACCCTGTAATTATAATAGCACTGACCTTGGGAAGCAGAGGAATCTTGTTCAGTCTGATCCCAGGAATCTCTCTGAAAGTATCACAAGACAGTCACAAAAGAAGCATGTGTTCAAAACTCCCCATATCTACCAAGCCCCCATCCACTGCATACAAAATATTCATGACTCACTGGAGATAGCACGGTGCTAGAAAAGGACTCCTGAACACTGCTAACAAATTCTCTCCCCCTTGAGCGTAGTAGAAATTCACACCTATAAGCAGAAAGGTTTAAATACATTAGTACAGGATCTCAAGTGAAAGTAGCAGTAGTAGTTTGAATTTTAGAAGCAAAGGGTGCTATTGGATCATGAGCAAACTGCTATATTCATTAAAGAGGGAGTATCACAGTCTTCCCCCCCCCCGCCCCGCCC
>VZSC01005436.1:225007-273800 GCA_013398225.1 Steatornis caripensis
CCCCCCCCCCGCCCCGCCCGAAGCGCAACAATAAGATGCTCATGATCTCCTCCCCTTAATTCAGTCTTCAGGTTCAGCCCAAGATGAGCTCAGTTGCAACATTCTTTAGAACAGATCACAGAAAATGTGATAATAGACCAGTTCACAGAAATACACAAGAACTGCCACAGAAAAACAAGGTTTACAATATCTTTTTGTACCCCAGAGTAGTAGAAACCAAGCTGTTCTCTGACAAAGAAAGTGATTTTAATTGAAGTTTTAGATGGTGAACTCTAGGTCAAATCAGAATAATCTCAGGTCTGAACTGCACCATTCTACCTGAGCTTGAACATTTGATTTTGCTTTTAAAGTGAGAGGGCCCAAATATTTCAGCTTTGTCACCTCTATTTGCACAGGGTTTTTTTTTGGAAAAAACCAAACTAGTTACAGCTTAGACAACCATCGTCCAGTGGGTTTCATCATTAACACCGAACACTCCAGTGATAAATCAGCCTTTGGAATTGAAGATGTGGCAATGCCCAAGAAGTCTAAAGGGACTGAAGCTGACTGTCCTGGAGTCAGCCAACTATTGTAAGGGACAATACATGCAGAGACACCAGGCACACATCAACTACTTTTTTGAGAGAAGGGAGAAACCGGAGAGGAGAGGCAGTTGAAGATATGATGATTAGGTTTTCAGGCCAGTCTTTGGTTCTTCCACACACAAGGGGAAAGTAGGAGGAAGGCACTTTCGAAAGACAGTACAAAGTGGCAGACCTAGAAGCAAGTTTTCTATCTTGACCCACTACTAGGATCCGAAAATGGTCCCTTACTGTGCAACTTTGACCTGGAGGATTCAGAACCTCTCTCGAGATTTCAGGGATTTCCAGAAGTTTAGAGATTATTATATCAGTTTATGTAGTTAAACATGATTGAACATGTCTGACTAGCTTTTCAGCTGCTCTAGCTAGGTAGAAAAATCTAGAACAAAGTTAATAACAGAGCCTGGAAGCAGCACTTACTCCCAGTACACGTGTGACTCTCTAAACTGGGGGTACTTCTATCTTATGAGAGAAGAAATCAGTGTGGAACTCATGACGTATCCTTCAGTCTTGCTATGAGATATACTTGTCACCAAGACTGACTTACCCTGGATACCACTTGGCATGTTCCCGCCAAGGATCATCGCCAAACGACCAGTTCCTCACACCTCCATCACAGTAAAAACACCTCACTACGTCCCCTTGCCCTGAAAAAGGCATCAAAAGGTTATTTGACATTCGAGACACCGTATGCTCTACTAGCCACAGATGAGAACCTGGGGAGAGATTCAGCACAAAACACAGGCTACCGGACAGAACAGATGAGCACATGACAAATTCCCAACGCTGCTGCCCAAGTTGTATAGGGGCAGGAAATCTGATGAGAGTTTGAACTCCCAGCGCTGCGGCTGGTTGAGATGATTCCAGAACTGGGTCACAAGGTAACAGGCAGCACGCATGCGAGCACCGCAGCTCCCACGTATGCACATACCTATTCAATCCCCTCGCACCTGCATTTAGAGTAAAGCTGTAATAAATTATACCTATAGACATACTTTGCTTCCTAACCACAATGTGCCGTAACCAGCAGCAGGCACAGGCAGATCATGTACACAGCTTCTGTCTCGTAGGTAGAAGAATTTGCCACAACGTGGTCTCAGGCTATCCGTGCTGCTCCTGTGCTTCTTGTCACAGGGAAAAAATTGACGCCAGACAGTTGAGAATTGCCTATAAATGCCCTGCCCTAAGGGCAATGAAACAACACCAGTAAAGGTTGACAGTGAGTTTGGGTCACAGACACCACCTTCCAAACACTCCTGTGTTGGAGTACTGTTTGGCTTAACTTGAGCGCTCTGTTCCAGAGCTCTCCTGCTCAAGTGACCGCAGGGGAGTGCCGTGTCAGACTGCTGCTGCCTAGTGAGTCCCCAAAGTCTCTGTGCTGGGCTCTCATACAGCTGCTCTGAAAGTGATAAATCAAGTCCAACACAAAACGCACAGGGTTTTAGCTGCAGACATTGCTTTATGGTTTATTCTGCGTTCCTGGCCATGTTGGCCTTTTGTACGACTTAATAAAAAGACAAAAGCAGCAGCTAAGCCAACGTGCTTATAACGCGGTTCCGTTTAGGCTGCATGCTGTTTAGCCCCTGCTACTGTGCTCCTGGGGTACAGGTACAGATTCTGAGTATTAACTGGATTTNAAAACGCACAGGGTTTTAGCTGCAGACATTGCTTTACGGTTTATTCTGCGCTCCTGGCCACGTTGGCCTTTTGTATGACTTAATAAAAAGACAAAAGCAGCAGCTAAGCCAACGTGCTTATAACGCTGTTCCGTTTAGGCTGCATGCTGTTTAGCCCCTGCTACTGTGCTCCTGGGGTACAGGTACAGATTCTGAGTATTAACTGGATTTATAGCAAGATCCAGGTTATGTTGTCTGAGTGAAAAACTCACAGAAGCAGGGAGACATACTAGCAAACTAACCAGTCTCTTCCTCTAACTCAAGCTAGAAGAAGTCAGTTACTTAGACTTTCCTACGNACGTGCTTATAACGCGGTTCCGTTTAGGCTGCATGCTGTTTAGCCCCTGCTACTGTGCTCCTGGGGTACAGGTACAGATTCTGAGTATTAACTGGATTTATAGCAAGATCCAGGTTATGTTGTCTGAGTGAAAAACTCACAGAAGCAGGGAGACATACTAGCAAACTAACCAGTCTCTTCCTCTAACTCAAGCTAGAAGAAGTCAGTTACTTAGACTTTCCTACGTGCATTTCATTCACCATGTTGCATCTCAGATTTTTCCAGCTATCACAACATTGACGGCTGTATTTTCCTACTCCCATCTTTACCAACAAATAGTACTCAAATAAGTGGAGATGGGGCAATTCAATTTTACTTCAACAATGAGAGCGTGAGGTATTCTGGATACTCAGGTTTGTTTCTGCTAAGGGAGCTTTAGTTTATGGACCCTGCATGTCCCTTCCTTCTATGTCTGATGTGCAAATACAAAACAATGAATTCTTTCATACGGAACAAGTCATGCTTGTAACACACAGAAGTGTCACTACATTATTAGCTTTCAAAAACCAGAAGGCTTTCCCCAATATTTAATTACAGTCGAGCATTAACATGCTGTAAATATTTCCCCTGACTGGTCCATCCAGGAAGGAGTACTCAATTCAGACATGTTATCTAACCAGAAAAGCCTTCTCACGGGGAAACAGTGATGTCCTATTGACACTCACATGCATATGACGGCAAAAGATATGGCCCATTTTCCTCAACACAAAAAGTAACCTTTTTATTTCTGTATTACATGCCCAGGGTCCTTATGGCAACAGGCCAGTGACAGCCAAACCAGTGGGCTGACTACCTACAGGTTTCACTCGTATTTGGGGTGTTTTGAGAAAAGGCAGCTTCAGTGCAAGGCGGAGCTCACACAAAACACGACACGGCAAGTGCATGCCTCAAGTCCTTTTAGAAGTGGAAATAATTGGTTCAACAGTCCTTAAAGCACACACTTTCCTGCCAGTAAAAGAACTGTTTAAAACATGTCACTTTTTTCTACTCCTGCTGGTAAGGGAATTGACTTACTGGTGGGCCCCTCAGTACTCAAACAGGAGTTAACATAGAAGCGAATTCTGCACAAGCAGCAAGTGAAACGGCACAGGCTGAAGGAAGGACGTGGTTTCTAACTACACTACACGTACTTGCAAGTATTTGCGCAAGCAATAAAACATAGTGATGACCTTCAGAAGTTACCTTGAATAAGAGTTAAGACATTCCCCCGCAGTGCCTACCTGTGTAAAAGAATCCTGCTCTAGCCAGCTGCTCAGGATGCATGTCAGTATATTGCGGCCAGTGCTGAAACGTAGATAGTCTCATCTCCTCCGTTACCATCTCTGGGTATTCTGGTTCGTTGGGGAGGGCCGTCTCCTCACTGTCTATCCCCTGCAAAAGGCTGAGGAACTGCCCATCCACAGTGTCAAAGATTTCCTGAAGAGGAAGAATCTCTTGGTTCCCAACATCATCACCACAAATGAATTTACAGGAAGGGAAGAACTTCAGGTGCTCTGCTATCGGGCAATCACCGGGTCTCCAGTCCTTCAGGACACCACCGCAGCAGAAACACTGCACTTCATCTCTTGGACCCACAAAGAAAAAGCCAGCCTTGACCAAATCTCGGGCAGACACAGGCGAGGTGCCTGGCCATTGCCGAAAACTCCTCAGTCGTCTTGCTTCATTTCTCATGCTGGATTCAAACAACTGGCAGCAAGCAGACCTGAGCTCAAGCTCCTCTGCTGGTGTCATGTCCCCCATGTTCTCGTTCTGAAAGAGAGGATGAGATAACCCAGAGCAGTCAGCTGGACACGCGGCGTCACGCAGCGCTCACCCTGCGTTATTTGTTCCTCATCCCCATGCCTATTCTGGAAAGCTCCTGATCTTGACAAAGCTGAGCTTGTTTCAGAACTGCAGCCCAATCAGAGATCTGGTGCTTCTGTACTTTGCTGCTGAACTTTTGCTGAGTGCTCACTAGGGTCTGAAGGGAAGAGACCAGCGCTTTCTGAGCCCCTCTGCCAGATTACAGCAGAGATGCTTGTGGGAACAGATAGCAGAGGCGCAGGGCAAAACCTGCGCTGTGTCACTTGCTGAACCAATCCGGCTTTCAGTATCTGATCTGTGGAATAAATCCTCATTTTGCTCAGCTTTTAAATTAACATTAAACAGACTTTGCCTTCCCCCTCCCCGAAAAACAGACTCAAGAAGGCATGCCGTAACAAAGCAGAGGACGGCCGCACCTAAATAGCGTCTCAATGTTCATTTTACAGCCAAACGCTACACAGAGTACCATGAGATTTTTCCTAACCTTAGTATGGTAATTAAACAGTGAATATATAGAAATCTCTCTATAAAAGACAACTTCTCCAGGTCACACCCTAAAATAATTAGGTCTGGTTTCTGTAGGGAGGTGTCCTTAAATCAAAGATAAGACATTTTCTTCCTGCGGTAGTTCTGTGCAAAAGGGAGAGGAGATTAAAGAAGTTACTGAGCACCTGATCATCCAAGCCCTCATCCTGCTTCAGGTAATAGCCCTTCCCCACATGAGTAAGCTAAACTACAACTCAGCTACTGCTTCCAATGCTTTCTATACTGATGGCAAATACACTTTGAAAAGGTCATACAGTTACACAACTGAGAATCCGGATCAGTTTGACTGATCACCCCAAAAGAATTCCTTTGGAGTGAAGTAACTACACATGTGACTACGCAGTAGGTGCAATCAAGTTTGTTTTTTTTTTAAAGTAAGTGCCCTGAAAATCCCTTCACCACCTAACTCATTAGGTCAGTTCATCGCAAGGCAGTGCTAGCGATCTACTTACTGTCAGAGCTAAGCATTGTAAGCACACATATCCAAAACATCGTGCAGGCAAATACTAGGTTAGGGAAAAAAATATATATATACACACATATACCTAAAAAATACAGCTTTTCAAAGCTGGTACACCACAATATTAAGATAATGGATAACTACTGCAGTGCACTTTTGAACAGGCACACTGCAAAAAATCAGTCAAGTGGAGGCCACCTGTATAGCAGCTACTCTGCAGTAAGCAGAGCCACAGAAATGTTAAGAGGCACTCAGGCCAGGAGCATCTCTGAAGTACGATTCCTCTTAGTGAAGTGCTGCAGTATGTTTAGGGGAGATAAAACCCACCTTACAGGGCATTTTAGTTGCAAGACCTGTAGCCAGAGTTAACAAATGCATCTTTTGTAGGTGTTACACACTTAGCGAGACTTTTAAAAAGCAAAAGCAAGCTTGCTCAGCCACATGACTCTCTCAGTAAAAGGCAGCAAGGAAGAGAAAGTTCATTAGCGACTGGAATTTTCTTCTATAATCATCATAGAAACCACAGTGGTAGGAAGAGAAGGCCCTAGAAGTTTGTTTGAGAAACTGTTCTTTATTTAATACAATAAAGGAGTTACTCAAGGACTATGTCGCTAACATCAAGAAAAATCCATATAGAAAGAAAAAACAACCCCATTAACCACTGATACACAGCAGAATTCACGAGCTAAGCAAACTTAACGAGCATGCAATTTTTTAGCCTGCACAGCAGATTTTGCTCTCAGAACACAGAGAAGTAGAGAGACCTGTTCATCAGGCACAGCTCCACAGTATCAGCGTTGCTCTTCTCTTGGGCCCTAACAAAACAAGAGCTATTCTTTATTAGACTATGACAAACACCGTTTTCCACCTAGAAGGTGACTGAGTTACTTTAGCCTACTTGTGCTTGGGAAGTACACATCAGAGCCAGCTTCACAACAAAACACAAAGAAAATTAATTTCTCCACTCGAAAGCTTAACAACTGAATCAAGCTTTTTTTTTTTTTTTTAAGTAAGATACAGCATAGGAGAACAGATATATTTATCTTTTGTTTACGAAGAAACCCATTATGGTTTACCTGCATTAGAGACATTTATATGCTCTGCAGAAGATCCATTAACTCGGCTAACAAGGCTTTCCAAACTAAGCCAGCATTTTAAATAGGTATCACACCACTAAACCCCAATGTTCTCCCACAATCCACTACTTACAACTACGTAGTAATATACCTCCAAAGCAACATTACAGCTAGTATCAACAATTTCCTACGACTAGCACAATAAAAACTAAAAAAAAAAACAAACAAACCTGACACCCCCCCTCAAACAAACAAAACAGAGAGAAATTTACCTTCCACATGCTAAAAAACCACCAAAACACCTCCAAGAACTAAGGCTCTCCCAACCCCACAAGCATCAGGCTACTCTCTTCAAGGCAACATGGAGATCTTTCTCAAAGAAGCAGAAACCCTTCCAAGGAGTAAGTGATCCCACCTGGCACAGAGGCCATTTCTAAGGCTTCATTTTCCCCAATTGGCTGGTTTTGTGCTGAAATTCTCTATTGGCTAAACCATCCAAATTTCACCTTTGTAAGTGGGAGTCACCAGGGAAAGCTCAGGCTTCCTCCAGAAAAGAACTCTTCGGGGCTCTAAAAAAAAAACCCCAAAACCCCAAACTCAACAAAAAAACCCCAACCAAAGCTTGTGATGTTGTTAAAAGCTGGCATAGTTCCAGCCACGGTATCTTGCCTCCTATGACACAATGACTGCAATCTTCCTATTTTGCTACAGAACCCTTGCTCCTGCATCCATGATTTTTTTTTTCCCTTTAATTTCTATTGATGTAATAGCGGAGAAGAACATAATACTATTCAAAGGAAGACTGCCCAGGTGTAAGTTATGACGTGTGTCAAATACGCTGTAGTATGTCGCACTTGGGCACAACAGCAGGTCCCGACCCAGAGGGGGATAGCCCTCAGCCCTTGCAATCATGCCGTGACTCTCTAAAACGGATTTTCTGTGTCTTTTTCAACTTGCTCTCACACAGGTGTTTTGCATTGTGCAATTTTTAAGAAAATGTACTATAAAATTAACAGCTAAATAGCAACAAGAATTTACTCAAGACAGCTTGAACAGACTGCATTGCCTTTACTTTGGGAGTAAACACTCTTTTTCTACCGTTGCACTTTCGCAGTTTAAAATCTTTCTATGCCTTTGCCTTCTTGTGGTCATGATTCCGAATGAAGGGTGTTAAAGCTAGTTTTGAAAGGTGGAATTACTTCAAAACGTGTTTTCCTCTACAACCTTTCTGCCTGAGAAGATGCACGCAGCTTATTCTAATACTATGTTCTTGACAAAACACAAGTTCTCCATGTTAACATAAGAACACAGGTGTTTTGTGTTGGTAAAGAATGGTAAATTCGGATTTTTCTTTTAAGAAAAAAGATCCAGAGCACTTTTCTTACAGGCAAGCCTATACAAACATTTTCATTGAAAAGAACAGTGCTGAAACAGTGTTTGGTTTGGGTTTTTTTTTAATTAAATACGTGTTAATGAAAATCCCTGAGCAGCAGAGGGCAGTGCTTATATACAAAATTTTCAGAATCTTGTAACAAGGGAATGGGGTTCATTTTTTTTTTTTGTCCCTAATGAATTCTATGTAATTGCACGTTATCTTCTGCTCCACAGATCCTGTTCTTTATAAATCTATATTGATTTTTGAAGAATTTATCCTAAAAATATAAGATACAGAGTTAACAAAACCCCTCTTGCAGAGGCTGGCAGGGGACTCTGATGTTGGGTTGTGGTGAATCACCTGTTACTAGATAAGAATGACTGATAGTTCTGATCTTCTGAAGCATTTTACAAGCAACGACCTCATCTAGTACTGCTTGTAGCCACCTTGCTTCTCAAATGTGATCTCGGGAGGTGTCAGGAATGTGGTGGGCTCCTTGATCTGCCTTCCTCACAGCCGTGCCTCGGCCTCATCAGCAGTCTGCAAGCAGCTCTCAGGAATGTTCTCATGCAACGCTTAAAAAATCTGCCGGTGGCACAGGGTGGCACTGATGCACCATGGTGTTGTGGCGTACTGAACTGCCAAGCTGTACAATTCCACTTGTTCTAGGGAAGCCCTCACGGTGACTGTTAAAGAGGGAGAAGCTGTATCAAAGCTCAGAAGAGCTGAAAGGTGGCTTCTAAGTAAGTTTACAAAATTTCACTGAATCTGGCAGCGATTATTAAGGGTTTTTTTGTTTACATAACATTCTTTCACCGTGCAAGCTTCAAGACAGGTTTAAGGTTAGTTTTCTGTTGGGATACACTCACATGATTTTGGGGAGTACATCATTTCACCAACAAAGGAAAGCTCAGAAGGACTAGTGAGATGACTGGAGCACGAGCAGATGAAGTGACACCAAGTCTGGTGCTGAGAGCAATGAAAAATAAGTCACCATGGACAAATGATGACACCAAAATTTTGAAAGCAAATAACATACTCAGTAACGTGTTGTAGCAACTAATATTGATATTTTTTAGCAATTCACATACATTTTTAGTTCCTATTCAGAGAATTGACATGTCCTACTGAACTTCTGAATGCTTCTTAAAATGAAGAGTGTAATCAGCCAACAACAAACAAACGTGGGAATCAGTAAGAATCAACCACGAGCCCAGGACAGATCAGTGATAATGATCAACAGCACCATGTCCATGCCCCTGTACGAGAAACGTACTAACTCCCACATTGCTGAGCTCATTCCAAGCATAACTGGAAACCAGTACTAGACAGGCATATGAAGCACTCTAAGAATAATGGAATTTAAGCACAGTTAATCAAAAATGTGTTTGCTAGTATCCGCCGGATTTGTAAGGAAAGCAATCAATAAATATGAGGTCCGGAGTATAGCTGGAGACAGCATACTAAAGAGCTTGAAAGGGCTGAAGTGGCTGGAGCCCCTGGAAAAACTCCAGCAGAGTTCATCACCTCTAACCTCGAGGTGCTACACAGCTGTAAGGGGATGAAGCTGTCCTGTGTGGTTTAGATCAAGGCAGACTATTGTGTTTTCATCAATAAATTAAGAGTTAATAAAAAATTCCTAAGGAAAGAAGCTGTTATAACAGGGCGGGAAGGCATCACTTGGCATTACTGAAGAAGCAAAGAGGCTGGGAACACAAACAGAGATGCCGTAGCTTGCCACTGCAACTGATCTGTAAGGTGGCTGGATATCAAGGGAATTAATAGCGTAATTCCTGTTCCCACTTGCTCAGAACCACTGTTAACTACTCTATGAAGACGTTCAGACCTTGTGATAGAACTGCTTTCCAGCCTGAAGCAGAGTAGACAAGATCTTTAAATTTGTAGCCATAGAAGCAGGCGACTGCTCCCGTTTCTCTACTTTCTACACTTCTGCCTTGCTTTTTCTCTTCTGGCTGCCTCTTCCTTGTCTGTTGTGCATCTTCCTTCACACTGAATGGCCAGCCGGTCTTATCCTGCAGCAAAACACCTGCACTCTGCTGCTATCCGAAGAGTTTCTGGCACTATGCTTCCTGCAAGAGTAAAACCTCCAAGGGATCCACAAAAGAAACCCACTGCAGACAGGCAGCATGATCCAACCCGGTGAATAATGAGAAGACACACAGCAGTGACTGGTCACACCAGAGACAAACACAAAGGCATTCCCTCAGGGCAAAGCTCAGCAGCCTCACTTTGCTTTTTCATCCAGCTCAAGGTTCTCTTTTACTATAAGGAGTACAGCTACACATCTAAAGGGGTCTTCTCTGCCCATCAACGTTTCCCTCGCTGCACTTTCCTCAGTGGATTTTTCAATAATGATGAGGAACAAATTCAACACATTAATAAATGATTTATTCCTCCAAACATTAATTCAGGAATCCTCAAAAATGTTGCTATGAAGTAAATACACATACTATAAATACATACCGCCAGAACTAATGCACAGGTGAGTAACATACATGTCTTGCGAACCGATTTCCCAAGGATTCAAACCTTTCAGTCTCCTCCCCTAACTCTTTCTTCTGGCCTCCACTACCACAGCACCTGGTTGCCTCAAAATTCGTGTATTGTAATACTCAGGAATAGCTAAATGTAGCTCGTAGCCTGATTCATGAAGGTGATTAAAATCAAATACTATTAAGATCCAGCCCACGGGAACAGAACACAGTACATATCAAAAGAAAAATCTGCAAAGCACAGCAGATACTCCAAAAATCAATAAAGGAACTGACTTTAAAATTCTACTGTGATTTGAAAGAAAAGCAAACTAACATGCTAGTTCTTTGGAGCAAGGAAAAATTGAAGTGTTTCTGCCACAAGCCATTACTATGTTTTATATTGTTTCATAACGTCATGATTTCAGTGTCCAGCCTATCCTAAAAAATATTTCTGCTATAGAAGACAGAGCGGGTTGAAAAATGTTCAATGCTTTCTCAAAAGGTAACTGGTTGTAGAAAACAGTTTCTTTTGTAGTTTTCTAAATGGCTTTTGGAGCTGAAAAAATTGAGGTTCTTTTTCAGCAGTCTTTTTTTCCTCTTTATTTGGTTTTCTACCCCTCCTTGNTAAATCATAAATAAATAAATAAATAAATAAATGAGGTTCTTTTTCAGCAGTCTTTTTTTCCTCCTTATTTGGTTTTCTACCCCTCCTTGCCTTTGCCAGTNAGCCATTACTATGTTTTATATTGTTTCATAACGTCATGATTTCAGTGTCCAGCCTATCCTAAAAAATATTTCTGCTATAGAAGACAGAGCGGGTTGAAAAATGTTCAATGCTTTCTCAAAAGGTAACTGGTTGTAGAAAACAGTTTCTTTTGTAGTTTTCTAAATGGCTTTTGGAGCTGAAAAAATTGAGGTTCTTTTTCAGCAGTCTTTTTTTCCTCTTTATTTGGTTTTCTACCCCTCCTTGCCTTTGCCAGTGAACACAAAACATCACGTGGGAAAAAAAGAAAGAAAGGACAAAACCAAAACCCACCCATTCTTTGGGTTTTTGTTTCCCACCACATTCTGAACACTTAACAAAATCTGTAAAAATTCAGTGCTGCCCCAAACTGAATGAACTATTTTCAGCAGATCAATATGATACCCAAAGAGCTCACAGAGTGCTCTGAGGGCTGAGAAGCAGCACTGGGATTAGGAATATGAACTACAGTTTCAGGAGAGAACTGGATGGCTATGTACAATTCCCACAGTGAGCATGGAAAACGTGAATGATATTCCCTTTCTTCCTCCCTTTCCGAGTAGCATCTGGCTGATTTCCCCAAAGATCAGTTGCGTTTCTCCTTCCTCGCTGTTCCTGCCCCTCCCCGTCACTGATTCCGATCATTTCCTGATTCCTTCTGATTCTGGCACGGTGGAGCCTCACACTTGTGCTCTATTCCCTCTACCTACGCAGAGCCCAGCAGGAGGTACAGGAACAGAAGACACGTAGCCTCATGTAAACTGGGTGGCATTGCTACTCCAAATTGTTCACAAATAAAACTAACAACTCTTCAGAAGAGATTGCTATCAGCTTGTGACTAATGTGCATTCCACATTCAGCCATTAATTACCTTTAAGGAAGGATTTGTCAGGTATTGTTATGACTCTAATGGAGCTCATCCTACTTTTTAATTGGTGGAAAATCATCCATCAAGGAACACGGAACATCTGATTTTCCAATTAAATTCTGCTACAGTTTGGAACATGTTTTTGTTGCAGAAATGTGCCTAGCTGCCTGAATATTTCTTGGATGACAAGCAGAAAGATTTGCTCTTGAGCTATTCACTCTAGCAATCATCTGGTTTTCTCCATGCAAATTGGCTCAGAATAGGTTTATTTTGTCCCTGTATCAATAATCAATAGCAAGGTTGAAAGATGAGGAAAAAAGACAACAGAGCAACCTGAAGGACACTGCAAAAAGCTGAAGTGAAAAATGGGTTACAGTATTCTAATAAGTAAGCAAAGACAGACTGTCCTTCCAGTCCAATGGAAACTACACGACAGCAGCAACAAGGAGAGGCCAATGATGAAGATCAAGAGGGAGACATGGGAGAGTCCTTGTGATCAGTCGTTCCTCGGTTGAACTCCTTGGTACAGCTTTTCAGGCAAGTTGTCTTGCAAAGAGCAGCACGTGCAATGATGACATCAGATGAGATCTGTGCACAGGCCACACTCTTTGCATATGATTTTGCTTGTCATGTTTTCACAATGTGATAGTGACATGGAAACTAGGAGAGAAGAACAGATACTATTTCTCTGTGTGACTGCTTTTATTTTTCACCCTAAAATGGTGGAAATTAATGCTGGATCCTTGCTTTGGTTACATTCCACAGGGGCGTGGGGTGCAGGAGGGAAGTGATTCCAACATGGCAATGTTTGATTTTACTCCCCTGCTGAGAGCAGACAGGGCTGCAGAAAATCCCTGTAAAATCTAAATTTGAAAAAAAAGTCTTCTGCAATTTATGTATGAACTCTTCTGAGATTTCAGAGAGTGTTAGTAAAGGCAGAAAAAGATATCCTTAACTTTTTCTTGTACTAAAAGAACATACCACCATGCTTCCCTCAACAAAGTCAAAACCAAACAAAAACGTGCGTTACCCCCTAGGTTAGTGCTACACTCCAAGAGTATCCTGAGTTGATATATACCTATATGCTTCAACTGAGGCTTCTCATCTTACTGGTTTTGCTTCTAGAAGATTATGTACTTGTCAATGGATAGGCAAGATCATTCTTAAAGTTACCAGGAAGAAGCAATAGCTCACATTTTCCTAATGCAAAAGAAGAAAAAATATTCCCACAAACATGAACTTAGGCACATACAGAGATATATATATATACACATATGCGCCTGACATGCTCTGTCTTTAAATCTAAAATGACAAGTATAGCCTAATAGCTGTAGTCCCCTGTACCTTAGGATGCTGAAGCGAATACAGTTCTAACATTCTGCCTACATACACTCATGGCTAGGATGATTCATAGTCACATAGTTTCTATATCAAGACTAGTGAACATACACAATCACATGGACTTCAGAGCAGTGCCCAACAACCAAGCATCCAGGACAAGCCTTTCCCTTTCCCTTCCAGACGGATGTTCCACTCTGTAGCCATGCTGCTCACTTCTTTTCTCACATTTGTTTCTGAAGCACTGCTCTTTGGACAGTGTTTCCAGCTCATCCAGGGACCCTCAAGAGCACAGACTTACTTTGTCCATAGCTATACTGTATAGCAAATAGAGTTAAGATAAAACAAGCCAATTTTTACTTGCTACCTAAGCCAAACAAAGAACCCAAAGCATCTCCAGACCACAGAACTCCAGCACAGCAGGGGCTGGCAGGGCCCTCTGGAGATCCCGCAGCCCACACCCTGCCAAAGCAGGTGCCCCCATTGCAGGGTGCACAGAAACGCATCCAGGCAGGTTTGAATCTCTCCAGAGAAGGAGACTCCACAGCCTCTTTGGGCAGCCTATGCCAGGGCTCAGGCACACTCACAGATGCTGAGGATTAATGCAATACTCCTTCTTCTTTACCTCTGCACGACTGAGCAGAAAAAGGACAAAAGGAAGTGGACTGTTCATTTCATGTGTTTTATTAGAACTAACAATTTCCAAACGTGAACACAGGGAAGAGTCTGGTTTTAACTGTATCTAAAGGAATGGATGATCACATTGTTTACTGTCTTTCACAAGGACTAGAATTTGCCACTTCTACCCCCAAAATTAAGCATGGAGATGTTACAAGTAAGACTTTGTAACTTCTGGAACTGCTGTCTAGTATGGCAGTCTTAACTACTTCGGTCAGAGCTCTAGCTACTTGTGAATGCAGTAGACTGGATACAAGCATCACACAACTGGTACTACACCCAGTTTGGGCCTCAAGTTATTACCTCAGGCAATAACACAATATATTACACACATGGTGAAGGCCTGATTTTGAGTCCCTTTTCTCTCAAATATGCTCTTAAATTGCTCATAGAAACTGTAAATAGTGCATGTTTGTGTCAAGAAACCTAAACAAGAGGTGTGTTCACAGCTGAAACAGACTTACCAAACAAAAGGTTTTTTGATAGTTTGGTATTTTGATACTTTCAAGAAAAACTCAGGTTTCTGGCCAATTTAAGGACATTTATTTCCATTCTCCAAACAGATGTCAGACACCTATGCAACATGTTAAAGGCAATCTCAGTGACGTATCGTTCGTTAATCAATGACAATTCTTTGTTACAAATTGTTTTACTGCACTGGTTTCCAAAGAAGTCAAAACAAACTATATTCTACAGATCTCATTCAGTTGCTGACATCTGGTACCAGTGTTTAGAAGCACTGCAATGACATTTTCTTTTGTTGTAAGAGGCTCCCAGCCCACCATACTCTAACTGGGCACTGGGTGAGGTATCACTTACTATCCTCATTAAGTCAGCAGGACAGTAAGGCCTCTGGGTGTTACCATAACACAAGTAATAAGAAAACAAAACAACGTTGCACAAAACATTTATGATTTGGGCATCAGAAGTCAAATGGATTTGAGGCAGATTAGCACACAAGTGTCTGTCTTAGAATCAGTATACATATACTATAAACTGCAGGACCATAGCGAGGGCAGGAACTGCCCTTTGCTCTGTGCTGCACCTACAAAGCGTATCTTGACCAAAGGATCCTAAGCAGGACCTAAAAACTATTAAGAAGTCACAATACTTCTGGTCATTGACCACCCATTTATTAAAACCAAGCCAAACCAAACAAACCCAACCTACTACATACAAGAAACATAAATAGAATCATTAAAGAGGCAGACCTCAAATACAAGAAATAAAAGGGCACGGTTTTCATTTAATCAGGTTTCTCCTTAAGCCAACTCTCCCTAAAAATTACAGAGATTCAACTTGGGCATCAAGCAGCACTGAATGATTTACGGCTCACACGGCTTGCTCAGTGCTGCTTCGTTTCCTCACCTTCCTGCAGAAGGGTGCCCAGGTAAACGCCAAGTCTCCCTGAAAGCCACCAGCTTACTTCTTGGCCCTGATGGTGTCCACATAAGCTACGCTAAGGGAGCCAAGATTACTCCCGGGTTCCGCAACACAGCAGCTGGAAGGAGAAGATAATGAATTAACCTTAGAAAGAGCCATGGTGCAAGCACCTGCGGCCGGACTGGTCGTGACCCTCTGCCTAAAGACCCGCGCTGCCTTGGGCTGGCGTGAGGGGAGGCCGGCCTCCCTTAGCGCCTCGGGCCACTGCGGAGCCCGCACAGCGGAACCTACGAGCTAGGAGGCTCCGACATGGCCGGGCAGAGGCCGGGTGTAAGAAGAAGGGGCCGGGGAGCACAGAGGCTGCCGCCCGCCCCGCTGCCCGCCCCTCGCCTCAGCCCGCCCGCGCATGCGCCGCAGGTGCCGCCCCGCTCTGCGCGCCTTCCTCCGCCTCCCCGCCTGCGCCCGGCCGCGCTTTCCCGGCGCGCCCCGCGCACTCTCGGCGTTGACGTCACCGCAGCCCGGCGCCCGCCGCCATTGGAGTTGGAGGCTGTGGCTCCGTCCCTCGCTGCGGCCCGACGGCGGCGGGCAGGCCCGGGCGGCGCGGCCCGGGGGCATGTGAAGAGACGGGGCCGGCAGGGTGAGGCGAGGCGCGGCACCGGCGCCGGCTCTACCGTCCGCTGGGCCCTCTGAGGAGACGCCGAGCGGCGGCGCGCGCGCCAGCGGCCCCTTTCCCTCCCCCTCGGCCCCGGCCCCTTCCCTTCCCCGGCCGCCGCCTGAGGGGAGAGGCGCCGCCGCCCCTCCGCCAGGCCCCGGAGCTCCGCGCCGAGCGGCCCTGCCTTCTCCGCCGGCCCTCTCTGCTGAACCACGGCGGCCCTGTACATGAATTATGTCTGCCACAAGCGTTGACCCTCAGGTAAGCGGCGAAGCGGAGCGCGGGCCCTGCCTCCTCCCCTCCCGGGGGCGGGGGGTTTCCCTTGCAGGCGGGTGCCTGCGTCTGGCCCGGGAGAGGCTTTTCCTCTGCCCCCTGGCTTCCTCGGAGCTTAATCTTTGGCGGTAACTTCCCCCGTGGGCACAGCGCCTTCCCGCAGCCCGCGAGCGCCGGGGCCGTTTCTGAGGAAGGCCGGCGCTGAGCGATACGGGAAACACTCCTCACCCCCAGCTTAAACAAGCCCCGATAACTTGTTAGCCATTTTTATGAGCCTCTTATCCCTGCTCGAAGGCTGTTTTGCAGTGACAATGTAAGCGTTTTTCTAAAATTAACTGCTATATTTCCCCTCTCTTTTTTCTTTTTTTTCATTTTCCTTTACCCCATCATCTGCCATGGCTTCCCAGAGACCGAAAGGACAGGATAATAAAGGTGAGGATGGTGCTGAGATCTGGTCGTTTAAACTGTTACTGTAACAGATTAATCCTGCCGGTACCTGCATTGCTCTTGGTGCCTATGGATAACATCTGGAAGAAAGGGAGTTGCGCTTTGTTTCAAAAATTACATAAACTGTAACAAGCTTGCTTGCATCCCACTTGATACTGCTGTCTTTACAGTGGGAAGGACTATCTGTTAGTACTAAATGTAATAATGCTCTTAACTTCCTTAAAATAAAGCAAATTTATATGTAAAGTCACAAAGGTATGCCTATTCAGTATGTATTTTTACATACTTTAGTGTAGTTTCTTCCTGCTGTATCAATACAATTGTGTTACTGGTGTGCTGTGGACTGATACATGTTCTGGCTGCATATGTAAGTCTACAAACTTACTTATTTTAGGAATTTTAAACAAAAAAAGTTAACTTCTGATGAGATAATAAGCTTTTTATGATAACTCCCATGCTTCATTTGAAAACAAATTTAATAACAAGTAATCTAAGAAAATACCTTCATTATTACTGTGATTGCTGGTGAGTGTGTAACTTTTTATTTAGGCTTAGAAACTAACAATTTTCAACTCTTCAATGCTTTTTAGTATAACTTAATGTGCCTTAAAAAATCCAGCTACTTCTAGTTACAGAAAGTTTGGCACTATTTCCTATGTTTGTAAATAGACAAACCTTGCAGAAATATTCTGGTAAATTCACAAACTTTTTTGCTAAACATCCTATTTGCTGCAGTGTTACTTTTGGTTTACTTTAGCTGTTCGATGAAATAGGTAATGAAGCAACTATCCCATAATGTGTTTGACCTTGTTTTCTTAAAGCAAACAAGTTAAATTTTTTGAAGTGACCTAATAACGGTTCTGGGTTTGTATATCTTTCAGGAATGGGTTTTGAATGCTTTTCATACGTTAATTTATGCCTAAGTCAGGCTTTGATTATGGCAGATTTGTCGCTTTTACACATGAGAAACTTGAGACTTGAATTTTCCCGAAAGTGTCAGGATATCAAGGCAGTTAGCAGTCATTCTTTCATAACGAAATGTAACCGCACCTTGTCTTATTTTAGCCTACTTAACTTAAGCAAATAGTGAACAACACATGCTGGGAGAACTGTGAGTTAGTTTCTGAGAGTTCTTTTTATGAACCAGAACAATAGATGTTGCTTCCCAATATTTTTCACAAAATTCTGGTCAACGATTACTTTTTTGTTCGGAGGTAATTCATGTGAGTTGTCCATTCACTCTCGACTTTAGAATATTGTAGGGGTGTTTTAATTTTTCAATTCACTCAAAATTAGTTTTATAAGCAACAATATAAAGAGAAACTGTTTTGGGGAGAAACGTCATCCCTTGGTTGCTATGAGTGGTCTTGCTTTGAAAAAGAAATACATCTCTTCATACAATAAGGTAGGGTGGAACTCTGTTGAATTGCTACTTAGCAGTATTATAATACGTTGTAACATTTTTCTTCTAGTACAAAATGGTTCATTACATCAGAAGGATACAGTTCACGACAACGATTTTGAACCTTACCTTTCTGGGCAGTCAAATCAGGTTAGTGTATTTTTAACTTACATTTTTTTCTTAAGCATGCTGTTGGCACTCAGCTCATAGGATTGTGATGAGGGAGCAAATTCCTTAAACAGAAATGGAAAAAGAAATGACAAGCATATTGTGTTACTTGGTAATACAACTACCATTTGTGCTCACAAAGCTAATATTACTGTGCATCTCCAGATAGCCACAAGTGAAAATGAAGTTAATGCTCCAACTAGCGTCTGCCGATTGCTCCTCGAGTTGCAGGTTACTGATACGATTGGACTGTGACAGTCTATGTGATCTTACAGTTCTTTGATAGATGAGTTGCATGTGGGAGTCTTTAGGTTCTGCTTTTGTGCTCTCTTGATTTTTATAATCCTAGAAGTTAACGTAACTGAAGTTTTGTTTTGATGCTTTGTAGATAGCTTGTAGAGTTGTCCCGCTTGCCTTTTACACTTCAGCAAATGTTGTTCTTTCATGTTCTCTGAAATATCTTAAGGATTAAAAATGTGTTATTCTAAGAGTAAGGCACTGTAATTTAAATCTTAATATAATCTAGCTCATTATAGTGTGTATTAAGTCAACATTTGTGACTTAGAAGATCTTTTCAATTATAACGATATTTAATTGAAGTAATTTTTGACTTAACATTCAAATCTTTAAAGTGAACAAAGTGTATAGAAACTGGAGATGCAAAGAGTTTTCTTTGACAAATATAAAATACCATTTCAGAGAGAGACCTACCAGAGCTACAGTATTATTTCTTGGCAGAAAGGCTAGGTTTTATGTTTTAAAAGGGAAACTTATAATTCAGCCTGAAGGTGATAGATGCCAGTGTTAATATTGGGGACATCACTGAACTTGCTTGCAAAAGAAAATTATTCTGCATGATAAAAAAAAACCCCACCATATTGTGCTATTCTGTTTCATTTGTGGAAATTGTGATTTAATTTTGAACATGGACACTAGAGCGAACTGTCAGTTCATGTGCTGTGTATCAATTGTCTTCAAGATGTATTAAACATTTATGTTAGGGCAATCAGGTAGATAGAACTGTGTTACAAGTTTGTTTTGGATCATAGCAGCTTTCAGGAAGGGTGCAAACTTTAGCATGATATAGATACACTTGAACTCATTTCCATCCTGGAAGCAATTGACATACACTTGTCCTGACTTCCACAGCAGTGTGTATATGACAATGTGAATTGTCTTCCGGGCTCTGCACAGTGAGTTCCAGCTCCTGAGCTAAGCTTCGTGGTACTCTGCAGCATAGACATGTTTTCCAGACTGTTTACACAAAGTTTAAAACGATTTAATGGCAAGCATTCCCACTTCTCTGGAATTAATGTACTGTAGCAGGTATAAAAGCAGGAAATTTGTGGGGGAAAAAGGAAACAAAATTTTATTTTTAATGCAAAATTTGTTTTGAGAGAAATCGACATTTTCACCTTTCTTTGATATTTTGAAATTCTACTTCATTACATTTGTATGTGATTTTTAGTTACTTAAAACCAAGCTCACATTTTTCTAATGTGAAATATACTGAACATTAAACTTCATGTAGAAAAAATGAATTATAGTTTAATTCCAGGAAATATTCTTTGCTGTGAACAAGCCCAAATAACTAGGTTTAACTGGGAAAGTTACTGTGACTGTTAGAATTTCCATAATTCTAATAAAATATTCTTACATGGAAGTGTAGCTCCCTTGACCGATATATTTATGCTGCAGTAAGAAACTGACGTGCTACAAGAAACAATTGTGTAGATCGTCTGTCGATTTTAAGCGGAAAGTGACAGTGGTATTAATTAGGACTGTGAGATTTTTGCACTGAACACAACCGTGTTTCTGAACAAAGCCTCAGTATCTACTTGGTCAGATTTATTCAGCCCTTTAAAATTACTGTAAAATATAAGTGACTTACAAGAAAGGATCTGAAACAGACTCCATATTTTAGACAAATACTTAATAAATTAAAACCTCAACTGACACAGCAATATATTTGACATCAAAGATCAAATGTAGGTTGGTAATATTGTGCCAATCTAATCTTTAAAAAATACAAATTAGTCTTTAAAATTAGTGTTGAGCATATTATATAATCAAGTAGAATATAATTGTTTTCCATCTTTCTGTTGAAAACTGCACCGAGGTAGTGGTGCCTTCTTTTCTTTCCATGAAGGTTCTAGTTTCCAAGTAGCAGTAGTTAATACAGATCAGATTTGAGGTGCGATAGCTTTTTGTTATAAAGCACACTAAGTGCAAAGGGAACTGAGTGAATGGAGTGTTCCTATACAGTTATACTCAAAAGCAAGAAAGGCATCCCCCATGTAATGTCATCCAGAACCAGAAGATTATTCATGAGTAACAGGGATTACTAGCAAGCAGAGTACTTCGGGAGAAAGGAAGATTCCCTTTCTAATTAACAGAGTGGTTATATATTGGGGTGGGGGATTAATTTAAAAAAAACCCAAGAAATACGGAATGGTGGAGAAAGGTCAAGGATAAGTTTGTCGAAATAAACGTTCGGCTGTTGCAGTGAAGGACTTTGTCAGGGTTTCTTTTACACACTTCTGGCGTAAAGTCAGTCAAAAGAGATTGAATGTTTTGTAAGGATGTCTGCTGAAACTTTTCCTTTAATCTTGTTAGAATCCTTGTGGAAACTTTACAGACTGCGTGACAGGAGGTGACAGTCTCGGGAGTTGTCTAGAATCCTTCAGCAGAAATATTTTAGGACAAAACATGTGCATTCTTTAGGCTTATTCTTTTTGATTTGAATAAATTCTAAACCTGTAGAATATATGAACATAAATATCTCCAAAGAACTGTTTTTCCTCCCTTTCATCTGCAACTGTTTTTACATTTTTCTTTATATTAACACTTTAAGATAAAACACATAGGAATCTCAAAGTAAAGTCTTTCAGAAAAATTATGTTTTCATATGCTAAATATTGATTATTTTGGCTTGGAAGTCTCCAAAAATTGAATGTATTTTAAAGGTCTTCTCATAGGAAGGTAGATTGTGTACCTCTTGTTAATGATGGAACTTGCACGTAAATAAAGGCAGCATGAACAATGGCAGAGATTATTTCTTTAGAATCAATGACATTGGATTTAGGCTGTTTAAATCTCAGAAGAGTTTGCAGTGTTGTATGTAAGTCTTGGAGGCATTTTATGGTATGGTTCTGTATATGGAAACTTAGGATAATGAATTACTCTGGCTTTGGGGTGTCATGGAATGGAGTAATTGAAAAACGAACAGTGAAAATGACTCTTATCAGTTGAGTATTATGCTTATCTTCAGCAAGGAGGTTTTTCACTTCATTTTTTGAATGAGCTGAGAAATAATCTGAATTTTTGAAAAATGACTGAAGTTCCAGTGCAGTTTTGCTCATTTTGCAAATATGGGTAAGAAATCTTCTTAGTTCCTCTTCTTAAAATAGACTTTCTCCATGAGTAAGGAAAGGCTAGCTGCTGTTTCGCTCATTAACAGGAGATGCTGACCTTCTCACCCCCTTGCTGGTAATTACAGCTAGAGCGTCGGTTTGGAAGGTCTCCAATAGATATACTTCAAGATTATTAAAAAAGGAATAAAACTATTTTAGAATATTCTGTATTTGTTCTTTTGCATTGGTGGGTGTGAGCAACATACAGAATGCTTCAAAATCAGGTGTCGGCAGAAGATTTAGAGTGGAAGGAAAGCCTTCTCCGCTTGATCTAAGAAGCAGTTGAAAGGGAGGAAAAGCTAGAATTTCAGAGGGGGATCTGCTGGGTTATGACCGCTCAGCCTCTTGTTTCAAAGGGTGGGAAAGATGGCCCGTTTGGAAGGACAGTCAGAAACGGTCTTGTGTGTTTGTAACGCTGGTGCTAAGGGCGAAAGAGACTTTTGCAAAATACTGAATAGGGTCTTTTGGAATCAGTTTAGATATGGGATATATGACATGGTGTAGTTGCATGTATTTGTCTCTAATGTACGAGTCACCTTGACTTCAGTTTCCAGTCGTTAGGTCTACTTACAGCAAACTTAGCATGCTTCGTAGTGTGTGACCTCACTGTGGTCCTGTCTATGTCAGAAGCAGCCTCTGCATATTTTACTACTTCAGGTATGTTTTGCTTAGTGGGGACTATCAGCCCCTCAAAACGATCCCATCACGAGGACTACAATCATATTTTCTTTAGTGTGTAATTTCGTCTAAAACTTCTCCCATGTAGCGATCCAGAAATACTAGATATCCTTAGTGCTGTGGGACACAATATATTGTTATATAGTTCCTTGAAATATATTGGGGTTTTGGTAGATTATATAGTTCTAGAAGAAGCCACTAAATTCCCTTAGTAATGTAACTAAGCTTACATGGTCTCAGAATCTTGAGTACTAACCTCATTGTGAGCCGCTAGTCCCGGGGCATATTATAAATGCCCAGATACTGCCTTCTAGCCCTTAATCTTTCTTGGACTGTGAACTATCTGTAGTTAGAAATTAAATGACCTTCTCTCTATTGATCTTTTCTATGTGGTCATGAACAGTGTTGTGGCTATTTATAAATGAAAGGGGGTTTTATATCTGAAGTTACCTTTTTTTTTCCTTTAACAGAACAGTAGCTATCCATCAATGACTGATCCTTATCTGTCCAGTTATTATCCACCATCTATTGGGTTCCCCTATTCTCTCAGTGAAGCACCATGGTCTACAGGAGGAGATCCTCCTATCCCGTATCTCACCACCTATGGACAGCTCAGTAATGGAGATCATCATTTTATGCATGATGCTGTTTTTGGACAGCCTGGAGGTCTGGGAAATAATATCTATCAACACCGGTTTAATTTTTTCCCTGAAAACCCTGCCTTCTCAGCTTGGGGAACAAGCGGATCTCAAGGACAGCAGACTCAAAGTTCAGCATATGGGAGCAGTTACAGCTACCCGCCTAGTTCACTGGGCGGTACCATTGTGGATGGACAAACAGGATTTCATAATGATACATTAAATAAAGCTCCTGGAATGAACAGTATTGAACAGGGGATGGTTGGACTTAAGATTGGTGGAGATGTTACGACTTCTGCAGTGAAAACAGTAGGTTCTGTTGTCAACAGTGCCGGGATGACAGGTGCCCTCTCTGGTAATGGTGGATCTAATGTGAACTTGCCAGTGTCTAAACCAACCTCTTGGGCTGCTATTGCTAGCAAGCCTGCGAAACCACAACCTAAAATGAAAACAAAAACTGGACCTGTAATCGGAGGAGCGTTGCCTCCTCCACCTATAAAGCATAATATGGACATAGGTACTTGGGACAATAAGGGCCCTGTGGCAAAAGTTCCTGCTCCCCAACAGATACCTTCTCCTCAGTCTGTTCCACAGCCACAGCAACAAATTGTTCAGCCTGTTCCAACTCAGCCTCCTCCATTGACTCAGCCGCAGTATCAGACCCCTCAGCAGCCACCCCAAAATCGCTGGGTAGCTCCTCGCAACAGAAATGCAGCTTTTGGCCAAAGTGGAGGAACTGGGAACGACAGCAACTCAGCTGGCAGTACCCAGCCTAACCCCGTTCCAAGTGGCGAGTCCCATCCTGTTCTTGAAAAACTGAAAGCTGCTCACAGCTATAACCCTAAAGATTTTGAATGGAACCTTAAAAATGGACGTGTGTTCATAATAAAGAGCTATTCTGAGGATGATATTCATCGTTCCATTAAGTATTCTATTTGGTGTAGTACAGAACATGGCAACAAACGCCTGGACAGTGCTTTTCGGTCCATGAATAGCAAGGGTCCAGTCTACTTGCTGTTCAGTGTCAATGGCAGTGGACACTTCTGTGGAGTAGCAGAGATGAAATCACCTGTGGACTATGGCACCAGTGCGGGTGTCTGGTCTCAGGACAAGTGGAAGGGGAAATTTGATGTCAAGTGGATCTTCGTGAAGGATGTGCCCAACAACCAGCTCCGACACATCAGGCTGGAGAACAATGACAACAAACCCGTTACAAACTCCCGGGATACACAGGAGGTGCCCTTAGAAAAAGCAAAACAAGTGCTTAAAATTATTGCTACTTACAAGCACACGACCTCCATCTTTGATGACTTTTCTCATTATGAAAAGCGCCAAGAAGAGGAGGAGGTGGTGCGGAAGGTAAACTTACTAAAAAATTTATTTTATACACAGATATGGGGAAAATGAAATGTGAAGGCTACTGTGGTGGCAAAAATGTAAGTAGGAATTTGAAATGTTCTTAATACATCCCAGCTTAATGGTTTTATGTGTGTTTAGCAACACAAAATGCAAACTGATGCTTATTTGTCTGTGACAATTTCATAGCCAATGGGTTTCCAAGGAGAAAGTTAAGCAATAATGCAGGTGAAGGACATTATGTCCAGTTTTTTGGAGTTTGATTTATTTTTTTAATCTTAAAATTGTTAATAAACTAGGAAATAGTTTCTGTTTCAGAATTGGATTCTGCCAGTGACTACCACTTAAGTTTTTTGCCTTGTAAATATGAGGTATTCTAATACTGACTGGACCTAGGCTATCAAAATTGATACGTGTATTGGCATTTGAAATTCGTACATCATCTTTAAGAGCAGGAAGCCTGATCTTATTTGTTCAGTTGATCTCTCTGGAAAAGAAAGAGTTGCATAAAATTGCTGGAGTAGCGCTAGAAAGATTGCGTTTCTGCTGCTGAAGTCATGTGTATTATTATTTGGGTAAACAATGGTTTTCAGTTCCCAGGTTGGATCTATCTACTAATTCTTGAAAAGAAGTTTTGAGTGAAGAAGTAGTAAGAGACATTTGGACATTAGATGAAGATGTAGTAAGAGAAATTCGGGCCCTAACTGCGGAAGTGTAGTAAAAACTTACGTATGCTTTTGTAGCCGTAAGTCTACCACAAGAGATGTCTGTCCCTGTCCATCCCATGACCTCAGTTTGAAGAATGCATTTCTCTAGTTAGACGATCTAGAAGTAATGGCCTGACAAAATAATCGGTTTTGGGATGTGTAGTTACTAGCTAAGTAACGTTTAAAGTTGCTTGATGTTGATAGTGTTTCATAGACTTTTTTGTGTAACATTTCAAATAAATGCTTTATTTGACAGGCTAGTGGAGTGCAGCTCACACTTTTTGAAGCAAAGTCTTAACGCTTGTTCGTGGAGCTTAAATTAAAGTTGCCACTTTAAAGGTTTTATTGTCATTTAAAGGTGCAGATAAAATTGCTCTAAACTGTCTTCATAGAATGTATCCTTAAATTATTAGGGAAAGGGAGATCAGGGTCTTAACAACTTTTTAGCTCAACTTTCCCTAGCCATCAGGTACGATGTGCACAGCATACCTCAGCACAGCAGGGAAGGAGAGCTTAAGATTTGCAGTTTTTCTTGTGTACTCCTGTGGAGTTCCACAAGCTAAAACCTGAAAGCTTCTACTTCAGCACTTCATTTCTTCAGTAGACAATTAGCAATTCAATATTAAATGCAACCTGGATCTTGGAGAGGCATTCCCTTATGTGGGAGAGAACCTTGCATAAGTCAAAAGGTCTGGTTTGCTTTGTCCAGTGTTTACAGTGCATGGGGGTTAGGGGGTGTGTGTGATTGTTCTGGGTTTTTTTAATCCCCGGTCTCCCTGCGATTTGGTGCCAAGTCTGGTGAGGAGAATAATCTGCATGTTGAAGGAGTGAGGGTACTGGGAAAGTGATAGGAGATCTAGTCTTGAACAGTTAACTTACTGGCCTGAGGAAGATCCAGATGGCTGTGTACTGAACACCAAACTTCCGTTGTTTTGTAGTAGCTCAGAGGGCTGATGGTTCAACTACTGGACTGATCGCGCTTTGCGTTGTTTTAATATACACAGCTATTTCCCACTTTCCGTTCAAGTGCTGGTACAGTATTCTTACCCAGGTCACTGCTTTATAACAGGATCAGTTTTTCAAAATAATGCTTTTTTTCTGCCTCATTTTAAACTGAGGCTCTAGCTTGTGTTATGCATTTAGAAAATAAACTCTGAAGTCTAATTTAATGTTTCTTGGATTCCTCCAAATAGCTTAGAAAATAGCACAATACACAGAGAGTCGAAGTACACTGAGGAAGGTGATAGTGCCAGAGGAGTAAAGCAGATCAACAGTGAGGGAATAAAAAATACAGTACTGCTTGTCAGATTGCATTCTCTAAAACTGTTGTCTGGAAAGTTAGTATTTTCCCCTTCATTGATTAAATGAATTTTAGAAGTTCAGCTGATTACTACAGGAGTTTCTTTGCAGGCTATGCACATGCTTTAACTTCTTATTGGCAAGAAGTTTGTGCTATTGAAGTTGAAGCTTTCCTGTTACGCAAAGTTAACCTTCCTATGACAATAATTTTTGAAGAATCTTATTGCCAGCTAAGGTATCTTATGACCTAATTGATGTTTTCAGATGGTTGGTTGTATATGTGCCATCTTACTTGGTTTTCAAGTTGCTATGGTTTTATTTCTTATACTCTATTTAGCTGTAAAATCACTTGTTGAAATGTTGTGCTTCCATTTCACCACTGTTGTGATTACAAAGGGCCAGAATTCTTAAAAATCTCCACATGGAGGGCTTGAATGCTTTCATTACGTTTCTACACAAATACTTAGTAGGGAAGAGTAAGTTCATACAATCTGTACAGTGTAAGCCACTAAAATTCCAGTTCTTTTCTTTAGATGGTTACAGTTTGTTGCTAGCCAGTGTTTCCTTAACTAATGTGTGCAGAGGAAGCTCCAGTGTGTGCTCTCTGAGTTTAACTGATCTCGGAACCTCTGTGTTAACACCAGATCATCAAACGAGGATTTGGCGGGTATAATGCTGGGTGAAATTCATTAAAGTGCCAAAGATTCATCAGTGTTTTACCAGCATTGCTTAAGGACTCTGTCATCATCTGTAATTGAGGGAAGATTTGTTCATGCTGGAATGTAAGTCTGTTTTTTTATTTGCCATAGTAATAAACTATTTAAGACCAGTCTGGTGACCCAGAACCTGGGAAAGGAGTAATAGAAGGGAATTGGTGTCTGGAATGAAATAGCAAGAAAAGTGAGTGGCACGAAAGCTCTCCTGACCCTCCTAGCATTTCTCAGTCGGTTTCCAGGGCCGCTGCAGCGTCCACAAAGATGGCAACTTCTGTGATCAAAGCTTGTGCTTTTAAAATGTAAAAAAGTTGCCACGTGTGAGAGAACTTCATTAAAAAGAAAATACAGTATAATATTGTCCTTCCTCCACAACTGTAATTAAAAACCATTTCTATTTAAAGATTACTACGAATTGTGTTTCCTGATATAAAGATAGCATTTATGTCTTTCTGTCAGAAGATGAATGCTTTCATCCCACTGACCTTAATTATTAAGTTTAGTAGGAAGATTGACAGCTACATCAGACTGAGCTGAAGGGAACAGGAGTTTGACAGGGATGAGTGTCTCCAAAATGGAAGCTTCTGCAGGTTTTGTGAAAACCAGTTTTGCCTGTGTCTGAAGATGATACTTATTAATATCACGAAGGAGAAGTGTGCAACAGGAGCTCCCCTCTGATATATCAGAGAATTCCCCTGGAGAAGAGAAATTACGAAGGCTCCAGATGGATCTTCAGAACCAAAATGAACAGAGCTTTGTTAGGTACTTACAAAACTGCTTGTTCTTGCTTGCAGTAGTGTGAAATAGAAATAAGGAAGAGAATTTAAGAATTAGAGCTTCTAAAAAGTATGAAGAATTGTTGAATCAGTTTCCTCGCCGTCAGTCTGTGTGGTTTCAGACACTTTTTAAAAGGAAGGCTCAGATTAGCCCCCGAGAGAGAAAGCAAGCAGCAAGGTAGGAGGAACTGCTTAATAACTTGCTCAATAAATAGCACTTTTCACTGAATTGTAAAGCCTGAGCTGAGTCTCTGAATGCCATGAGTGTGCTTCTAGGTGCCAGGTAGAAGTCTCAGGTGCTCGCCTGTCTTCTGTTTATGCAGGACTAGTCTGTGAGGATGGAAGACTTCCACTTTTTTAAAAAGTAGGATGATGAGGGTCAGCAGATGGCTAGATAGAAAACTAAAAATAAGTGATGTAAGGTGGCAGTGGGAAAGAATGGGCTGATGAGCGTGGTAGGGCAGTGAAGCAGGGTAAAGGGGCTTTGCCACCTTAGAAATGGAAGTAGGACGAAACGATTACTTTTTTGGAAGTCTGAAAATGGATTGATATGATTCAGTTTTAGATTCTTTCTTAACCACCTTTTGTTTGAAATGTCAGGCAGCCGTAAGTTCTTTTGTTAAGAACATACAACACCTGATATGTTCTGATACTCTACCACTAAGAATTGGTTTTTGTTGACAGTTCATCATAAGTCAGCAGCTATAAGATAGGGGGAATATAGATTTTTTTTTTTAAATTATCCCACTTTACACAGTCTGCTTTATTGATTTGGTAGCACAGTTTTGCTGTTTCTATCTCAAACGATAGCTTAAGAATTTATACTAGACTTTGTTGACTTATTAATATTTCCATTCTGATAATAAAATTATTATTTTGCCTGGAGGCAGAAATCAATGTATTCCATTTTAAAAAAACCTCTTCTGATTTTATGCTGTGACCAGCTGAAATAGCAAATACAGCCTGTTACATTTGTGATGTTTGGCATATTTGCAAGTAAACTTTACATCACAACAGAAACAATTCCGAGGTGAATTTTGCCCAGAAGGATTCCACAAGTACAGTCTGAAGGCGTTAGTTCAGGAGCTGACTGTTGTTTATGCTTAGGCTGTTTCGCAATTTTCTTGCTTGAAATAGGATTTGGTGCCATATTGATGGGTTCAAGTACAGCATGCGAAATGCAGTCTTTACATGCCTGTTTTGCACTATACAGTCTGTTTTAAAAGCCGTTAGGATGAAACAGAAAACACTAATGCTGAACCCTTTCTGTTGAATCTGTGTGGTGTCTCAGCTGGGAAAATGCTCTGGCCTAAAGATACAGCAGTGTATTTCATTCAGCTTATCTTGCTGTCTTCTGCAACTTACGGGGGTGCCTGAAACAATTCACTGAAAAAGTCCCTTGCTTTTTTGTTACTGCCTTGCTTGACTTGCCTGCGTAAGCCCTGTGCAGAGCCTCTGCTCTAAACCGGAGCAGAGGCGGGGCTGTTTGTTTACTGCTGGGAGAGCACGAGTTAGTTAGATGAGGGCTTACAGCAATTGAGGGATGCCTGCAGGTATCCCTTAGATTACCTTTATCTGTTTTCACTATTTGTGGTTAGCAGAAACTTTTGAGAGAGACTTCAAAGAGCCTACTGGCTTCTGCGCTAGGATGCTTTTAGAGATTCTTGGGTTGCTCAGTCTAGCCGTGCTGGTTTTTACTAGCCCATGCAAAAGCACATAACTTTTTTTCCACCTGATGATGTGGTTTCCGCGCCCCGCCCCCCCCCTTTCCCCCGACTTGTCAAGTATTTCACAGTGCCTCCCAGAGTAGTTGAACAGATTGGAAGAATTAGGAAGATAACTTCTAGAGAGCTCAAATCCTGCTTCTGTTGAATGTGACCAAACTCCAAAGTAATTTGAGTGCTTCAAAGTTATACTGGTTCAGTGGAGTTCACTCATCTACCATTTCCTTTCTGCTCTTGTATTAGTTGTGCTACTACTGCAGTAACTAAAATACTCCAGAAAGTAGGATATTGCTGTTCCTGTTTGTGCTTAGGAGGGTTAGTATTCCATACCTTTCTTACTGTGACCTTCATCTGCTGACAGTCTGAAGTGACTGTACAGGTTTTCATTCAGCTGTTCCGCTTCAAGCTGCACTTAAGTATGAAGTTGTCAAGTCCTTAGGCTTGTCAGGTATATACAATGTATTTAGAAAGTGTAGCAGCAATGTTTGAACAAAGTGTGTAATTGTCTGGGATCAGATTAGTGCTGTTATACTACAAAAAACTTTTTTTGCTTGTTGATTTGACTAAAATCTTTCTTAACTTTAAACTTTTTTCTCTTTGCAGGAACGTCAGAATCGCAACAAACAATAAGAATAAACGTACACAGTTTGATATACATACTAGAACTGGTATTAAATTCGACTATGAGAAACAAAATTTAAGTATACTGGTGCTGCATCCTGGCATCGGGACAAACTAAAGCTTTCAGCTCCAATATATCTTCTCGTGCAGGGGAAATTAAGTTGTTGCATCTTTAAGTACATTGTAGTTTATTTTTGCCCAAGTGGATCTGCATTAATTTGTATCTTTTTTTCTATGTAAAATTCTGTAGAAATCATTAATAAAGGTGTGTCTGTTTTTATTTTTTTAAGTTGGTAAACAGTTATATTAACCTAATGTGGACCTATACATGACCATATTAAAGTGTCAATGCTTCCCAAAGACTTTATTTTGGCACAAATTATGTTCCTAGCCAGATATAGAGATTATGGAGAATACACAACAAATCTTCCTTTATCCTCCTCCCAAACCGGTTTTCTTCATGGCGGAAGTAATAAACCATGCATTGATTTTTGTCATTTAAAAAAAACTTTTAAGATACTGCACTTCAGAATTTTGAAATGAAAAAACTAAATTTCTGATCACTTTGTGCAGCTGCTATGCCTCTTTATTTATCTGTACAATTACACTTTTAAAATTGCTAATGCGCCATGTTGGTTTTTTCTGTCTAGTAGAAAATCAAAATTGTCAGTGAAACTGTTTCTCTGGAAAATATTTCCCTTTCACGTTTTGTTAACCAGTGCTTCAGTGTGCATTTGTTATACCATATCCTGCCGAGAGTGAGTGAGATGCTTTCTCTCAGCCATAATTCTGCTTTACGGTTTTTGTAGCTTAATTAAATAATAATGTGATGCTATCAACATTGCAGGGGTTTTGGACAATGTGTTTAAACCTGTTTCAGCTTTCAGGTGTTATTAGTTAATTGCAGATCATTTTTAATCCTTCCCTTCATTGCTCCCTCCCGCCTCCCCCAAGTCCTAATGCCATTTAAAGTTTTTATACCAATAATGCTGAGCTTTAACGTAGGAACTAATAGTACGGATAATATGATGGATTATGCCTCAGATGTTTAAAATTGACAGTGTGTATGTCTAATTTTTTTCTGTTGGATGAGTAAAAAAACCTGTTTTAAGAAACTGAATTTGCTGTCATGTTTTTGTGGAGTGAGGGGACCGTCGGAGAACCTGTCACCAACTGGAGTTCCAATTAAGCATGGAAATGGTGCTCATGTCCGCTGCTCTAGCACACTCAATCTGCACGTGTTTATTGTAGAGGATCTTTTACTATATTAGAAAGCAAGTATCTTCTGAATACTATTTACTCCAAAAGGACCTCCAATTTAAATAAAGTTTAATCTGTATCATTTAGACTTGTATTTAGAACGTATAACTCTGTCTCTGGACTGTTACTGCCTGTAAGGGGTAATGGACAGCATCAGATTAACTTTTTCCTCTAGGAGAATACAAGCCTTAATAAACAATACATATTTAGCAAGTTTGATGTCATTTTCATTTTTTCCCTACTTTCAGTTGTTTTCTTGTGTTACAGTCACCCTTTATGCCGACTTGTGAATTCAGTCAGATTGGAGAAGTGTTTTGATTGAATAGCTTAGCCGTCTGCTGTCGGCATACTTGATTGGTGCAGAAGGTTTTCGTGGGACTCTGCAGAGGACATTTAAGCTGCTTTGAGCGTTGCCATTCTTCACAGGAAACACACGTGTGTACAGTGGCTGTCACTTGTACTTTTCCTTCTTGTATGGTAGAAAAGCTGAAGAAAGAATTGGAAGTTGTCCTGTAGCCTTCAGGAGGCAATATTGCAGGTGTGGGTCATGGGGAAGAGAAAAGAGAACTTTCCGAACAGAAGTAAAGCTCTGAATGGTGTCTTTTACAGCAGTCGGCTGTATTTCCCAACTCTGACTGTAGTAATTTGCCTTGGTATGCGTTTTTTTTTTAACTGACTTTTTGAAGCAATACTGCATTTCATAAACATGCTGCCATCTAATAAAAGCACCTGCTGTTACTTTTGGTTGTTAAGGCAGGACACTTGCAATGGTGATGCCAGAGCCAAGATGAATTCAGCTCCATCTGGACCCTGGAGAGAAAAGTTAGTTACACAACTTTTATTTCTTAAAAGTATCTTGGCTGTGATATACCTGTAGACTTCAGGTAAATATTTTCAACAAAAACCCGGCCTAACACAGTGAGAGCTTTTAGCTGAAACCGGTTTGGCTGTGTTGTTGAGAAAAGTTACGATGTGCCTCAACCTGCTGTCTGGCTTTGTGGGTAGCAGAAAAAATTCGTAACAGCTTCAGCATGCAGAGATTTCTTACAGATACTGCAGTGCTGTGGCTGGGGTGTGTGGCAATATCTGAGTTAAAGCGAGGAGAAGATTCAACAAGCAGGTGAAATAATCACTTTCATTATGACCATGTTGAGTGTTAAGAGAGCTGAAATGCAGACTGCTGGTCCTTCTAATTTCCCATCAACCATCATTTCAGTTTAAACAAACGTCTGACTTTTTTGTTTTGTAGCATTCAAATTACACTGTAAGGGGAAAAAAGCATTCTTCCAGTGTCTGTTGTAGAATGACTTCATGTCATAGGTCTTATTCTTTATTTAATCCAAGTAATAATTTTAAAAAAACTGTGTGTTTGGAATTTGTGCTGAAATTCGCTCCCTAAATGAGTTGCCTTTGTTTGATGTTTCTAGAATTCGTGTGTGTTTGACAGTATTCTTACCACCTTCCACTTTTAAGCCAAGTGTAGAAATTATTTCTGTGGTTCGATTACGGGTGGGTGATGGCAACACATCGTGCTGCTCTGAAGCTGTGAACGTTACACCATTAGGGGAAAAAACCCGCATTCATTTGTAGGTAGTCACACTGAAAATGGTAGTACTGAATACTTAATCTTTACGGACATGATATTTGTTGCTGTGAAGGATGGTTTTGTGACATGAGCTTGTAGAGAAAATGGTCAAGTTAAATCTACACGGAGATGTAAGGACAGAAACAGGAAGGCAAAAATAAACAAATTCATGTTCAGGATTACTGCTCTGCCACAACACGACGTGCTCATAAAATAAGGTCAGGTTTTTATCTTGTTCTTGGGAGTTGGAAATAGAGGATGTAAAATTTAAGATCCTGATTTCCTTTCACCATTTAAAGGACTGTTGATATTAAAAGACATGAGTGTTTCTTCACAAAATACTTGATTTTTGTTCAGAGAACTTTAAAGATACAAATGGGTTTACTCAAAGATGTATTGGTGAGATCTCAGCAAAAAAAAGAGGAGTATTTATTTCTTAGCATTAGACTGACTGCAGGGTACTAGAGAGCACGAACAAGTTGCCACAGAACACATCTTTGCTTTTCCCCTTTAATAATGAGTGATTTTGTCTGGCCAGGAAAGACGGAAATTCCAGTAAATGTGGGCATTAAAAAACTTGTAGGCAAAGATATTACAAAACTGTCAAAAGCAAAATAGCTGTTGTAATGCTACTGCCCTTTTCTTGTGCACCTGTTGAGAAAAGGAGTCGAGGGAAGCTTCGTTAAAGCAGCAGATAAATGGAAAAACGAAGCACGAATGAGATCTAATGGAGGAAAATTGTGTTTTGATCTAATGCTCCTTTCCCTGGTCTCTCAGTTACTTTGAATTCTTTATGTTGAACAATCTGTTTCACTTGGAAAAAGCTCTGGCTTTTTGTGACAACGGTGCTCAGCATCTGCTCGCTTTGGGAGAAAGCTGTTCGCTGTTTTGGGGAAAGTGCAGGTTTTTAATTGGAATTTGTGATACTGCCCGAGAAGAGTGTGAGTGTAGCTGTGGCTTTTTCTGTGATAACCTCCTCGGCTCTAGCCTGCCCTGTCCACAGCTCCTTTGAGAAAGAACAGTCTAATTTCAGTCTAATTGTTCAGTCTATTTTTAGAAGGACAGCAGTTGAGTCAAAACATTGAAATGACTTAACTAGGGTATGACTTGGCAGAGGGGGATTTTGGACGTCATGAGTAACGTGGTTCAGTCCGATGGACTGTTTCATAGCTGCCGTTGTTCTCATGGTACTACTTCCAGTTCACGCACGTTGGCGCCCTGACCTAACGTTCGGGTGAACGGGATTGTCGTGTGTGAACATTACTGATTTCACAGCTTTCCTGTCTTCAGAAAACTTCTGTTGAAAAAAAAATCCTTTAAATTTGGCTTGCATATTGCATACGGAATGGTGCGTTCCATATGCAGTGATGTATTGCATATGCAATGTGATGACAGCCTGTAATATTTTTCAGTTCTTAGCAAGAATATAAGCAGGGCAGGGCTTTAGGAATTACAAGATCAGCTTTTGTTCCCTGGTGTGATACTGGATTAATTTCCTTATTTTATGTAGGATCATAATTTCAGGGCACCTTTGCAATCCCTTGGGAAATCCTACATAAAAAGAGTGCTGACTTGACTTCTGTGTCGTCTTCTGCTTTCTGTGATGTCCCTGATCTCCCTTTTGTTCACGTTCCTGAGACAAGTTACTGACAGCACGAGGAAGACCTTGGAGAAGTGCTTTCTGCAACATGCAGGACTTTACAGAACTGGCATCTACACTGTCTTTTACTGAATCTTCTTTAATTTGGAGAGCGTAGGAGGTTTAATGCCATCTGTCTGTTTATAAGTTATTCAAGAAATTATTTTTACCTGGGGTGTTACCATGACAACAGACAGTTGGTAAAGTCTTCACCAAATGCATTTCTAATGTTGTCCAACTGCTGCTAAATCAGTAGGATCTGGTGTTTTGCTGTGGTTTCAATAATGAAGACAGTGTGAAAGAGGTGTAAATACTTGTTTTGCCAAATCTGCGTTCTCCAGGTATTTTTAGATTATTAATATAATCCATTCGGCAGCAATACGTATTGCAAACAACCTTCTTGATTCCCCTGCTCACCATTCTGTGGGTTGACAATAGGAAGAAAGTAAATGTTATCAGTAAATGATACCTCAATCTCGATGTACATTATTAGGGAGCATTTTTCATCATTTGTATCTTCTGTGTAGTCCCTGTGTTAAAGCATTGCTAGACTGCTATGTTCCCGTTTACAGCATTCCTGTAAAGTGCAGCACAGCTTTGATTTTTTGTGCTCTGCTCTTGTGGCTCTACAAATTGTAACTGCAGCAGGTCGATCATGGATAGCGTCTAACTCTCTAAGAGAGCTCTGTGTCTCCCTGAAAGTTAGTGGTCTGCACACCCTCTTCAGAAGTTAGAAACCACTGGTGTAGGAAGTGTTCTCGCTGCTCTTGGCAACGCGTTTTGGGTAGCCGAAAACGCCGATGGCAAAGGAGCTGAACACACTTTGCTGCAACGGTGTCTAGCCTGCTTCTGGTGAAACGTTGCAGGGATGGGTGTCATTAGGCTAATGAAGAAGCAAAGCAGGTAAATGTCTACACCTGGCTGGAGATTCGCTTTCTAAAGACTCTGCACATGCCGTGTAGTGGGCCCAGATTTACCAGATTTGAAGTTAGACTTAATGGCAGAGTGCCTTCCTTTTCACTGCTTTTGGGGTGAAACTTTTGGATAATCGGCGTTCAGGAAAAAGAGTGAATTTTGGAAGGTCTGGGGATTTTTTGAGACTATTTGGCTTTCTTGCTCCGTTGGTGTGTATGGAAATCCTTTTCTGATATGAATCTGTTTCACATAAACTTGTAAAATATTGGCAGAATACGATTACATGAGTGCAGACAGTCTGATTTTGGGGGGGAAGAACTCTTCAGAGGTCCGTAACAAACAGGTGCTTTTGTAACCTCAAAAACTGTCAGCGGAGGCTTCTGCTGGCTTTTAAATAAGCTGCTTATTGGCAGGCCTCAAACACTTCCATGGAAGGGCAAGGAATTTTGGTGTTTCGGCCTGTAATAACCTTATTTCATAAATACATCAGTGGCTTTTATCACTATCTGGCATGAAAAATTAGAAATGCGTTAAGTGTAACTACCTGTTAAACTTTGTGGACCTCTGTTCTGGTGTTTCTAACTCCCTTCTAACTCTCTGAACTCTCTGTTCTAACTCATGCAAAGCCTTTCTAGTGCTCTGGAATACAAAAAAGCTGTAATCATTCCTGTTTCTGTTGCTCAGGTTTGGGATAGGACAAAGCCTGGATGGCAGGTGTGAGGGCAAATAACAAAACCATGCCATTGCATAGGTCTTTTGAACTGTTCTGCTTAAAGATTGCGTGATTTGGTCCTTAAAGGAGATATTTTGTACTTTCCCGTAGGTGCTCCGAGACAGAGCAGTGACTAGGGGTAGCAGCTGAAAGAGGCCGTCGGCGGTGGCTGAGGATGGAGGCTGCTTGCTGTCGGGGAGATGTTGGGAAGGAAGCAGTTACCAGTAAGGATTCAATTGCTGGGGCAGTATTAGATTCTGAGATACCAAAGCAGGTTTTCTGGTTTAAGCCACTGGCAAGCTGTGGGGATTTTTTTTTTTTTTCAAATTGTACCCTTTTCAGTCCCCGTGCAAGTAGCTGCATAACTCCATTGAGATCTCCCTTTAAATCAGAGTACTAAATTGTAGTCTACTTAAACTGAACTGTGTGCAGCAGTTGGACAGTCATACACTTAATCACACCAAAGTCGGTGCTTTTGTGTTACGCCTTGTTTTGTATGTGGTACCTGCTTAACTGAGCTAGCTTATTTCACAGTGTTCAGTCTTTGGAGCCAGGGTGTTGTAGTGATCAATGCTTTTTTCGTTAATGCCAGATCAGCCAACAGAAATTTGGAACAAAAGAAGCAATTAAGGAGGTGTACCGCTCCTGTTAGTGTGTAGCATTTTGAAAGTGAAGGTGAGGTAGACTGCTGCGTGTCCTCTAGTTTTATATATTTGACCTCTGTAAAACAAATTACAACTAAAACGTTCTAACTGTAATAATTCCTGGTTTGCTCTGACAAGGAACAGGAGTTCGTGGTTTTAATCTGTTAGACCAGTAAGGGTATCTGTCATTGTTCCTTGGCTGTACGCTTGGTTCACATCACTTGACAGTTCATTCATCTGTCATCATCAAGGTTAGAAGCATGGTGGGGTTTTTTGGTCTAAAAGCTCTGTCTCTCAAAATGCCACTTGAGAACTGGGGGGTGATGGGCAGTAAGTCAGGAGAAGGAAGAAAAAGCAATTTTTATCAGCTGGGAGTAAAGACAACTCCGAAAGATTTCCTGATGCTGAGCAAAGAGCAGCACTAATGAGCTCCTATGGGAAATGTAATCTGCCCGTAGTGAGTAAAATACTAGATGGGGAAGAAGAATGATTTTATGAGCCAGGTATCATTTCAGATTTTTCCTTAACTTACTGACCTTGCTGAGGATGGGAAAACACTGCATGTTGCCAATTCAGTTATTTCAAGGCATGTGATAGTGGAAGATGAATTGTAGGAGAGTATTCATAAAAGCCTGGCAGACAGGGTGATCCTTAGACAGGTTTTTTAAATTATTATTATTAATCCATTAGGGTTTATTTTAGATAATAAATACAGTCAAGAGTGTGAACCTGCAGATCACAAATTGCACAGAGGTTCCTCCTGTTAAATTTCAAAAGCCACCTGGTGAAATGAGAGTGGATTACAAGGCATAACCGTTCTGAGAAACATACACAGAATTATCACCCGCTCTGGTGAATATGACCTGGGTTACGACTTGAGAGAGCACGCAGCCCGTTTCCTTCTCGGCACCTGATGGACCGATGCTCTAGAAAGTAAGTGGCCCGTAGAGGTAATGAAGAGGGTAAGTAGAAAGATACAAGGCGTTTATGAAGCAGCACTTGTGTGCTTTTCACTCATTGAACATATGCAGTTTTTCATTTAGAAATACTCTGGGCATTGAGGTCTTGAGTAGTCAGAAGCCTGTAGAGAAGCTTGCTGTGCAAGTGGAGCACCCAAGACCCTCCCCATGAGTTCTGCAGTGTGAACAGAAAGGCACACTGGGGGCCAGGGAAGCTAAACCTGAGCAAAGTGGGGGGAAAGGTGGCAAGCGTGAAATAATTATGTGATTTTTTTTTTTTTGTGTTCTTATTTGTTGTTTGAAGTGTGAGGGTGTGATCACATTGGAGATAAATGGAAAAACAGGAGGAGAGGAGGTAAAACAGGTGCTGCCCAGTGTGTGTGGTTGTCAGCTGCACCAACACGCCTCCAGTGAGAAGCCCACCGTGCTTTCCGGAGAGGCTTACAGCTGTTAAAGTGCGACTCGGTTGTTGCACTCGTATCACAACGAAGAAGCCGTCTGAATTATTCCCAGGAACCCAGCTGTGCCATTCATCAGTCTGGTAAAGTTTGTCCAGAGGCAGAAAGCGTCTCTAGCATGGTGCCAGCAGCAAATGTTGTCTCTTTGAAAGATGAGTTACAAGAGCGGTCGCATCGCAGAGGAAGGGAGATCTATAGGCAGTACCTCTTTGCCACCCCTGCCCACAGGAAAGAAGTGGTGTACAAACAGGAGCCCTGCAGTCCTGGATAGGGAAAAAAGATTTTCTTGGTGATCTAATGTCGTCATTTCCAATGCAGTTAGTTTTGCAGCTTTCCCAGACTTAATTCTACAAGGTGCTTTTCATCCTCAGTACAATAAGAATGTTCGGCACGTAGTAAGCCATTAGCTTTGCAAAGAAATCACACTCTGGAATAAACACTGGGATTTCTCCGCTAGATGGTAGCTTTTATGTATATGGGTGTGTATGTGATGTATAGATAGATACACACAAACATATACGTATTTGTATGCTTCAGAGAGAGGTACAGTAAGAAATAGTGCTGGCTTTTTCTTCGTACAAATGGAAAGGTGATAACTGTGTTGCTGTGTGTCTGAGCTCAAGTGAGCTGGCACGGCCCCGGACACTGCCAATTTCCACTAGCTGGCAATCTCACCCTGTTTCTTCTAAAAAATGCATGAAAAGTATTAATGGTGATAACAAAGAGAAATGTGGAATAATTAAAAAGGGAATAAAATAGCAGAGGAGGGAGGAAGTCTGCAGGGCAGAGTGTACATCAGAGGCTATTTTCAGAGATATGGAGCAGAGAAACCAACCCCTTTTTCACATTTTTAGAGACCCTTCGTCAGAGAAGTGGTCTGGTGTGATGCCCAGTTGCCCGTGCTGGAAAAGCATATCTCACCGTGGGTAATGATAGCCCACCCGCGAGAAGGAGGTGCTGCAAGGATGGGGTTTCCTTCCTGCAAGATCTTGCAAATAAATAAAAAAGCAATGGGTTTGCAAAGCTCTGTAATTCTTTTACAACGTAAAAGCACCAATAAGAAGGATTTTATTCAGTAATATCTTTTCTCTAGTAGTAAAGCTGGCTTAAGACACTTCAGCTATCCATCACTGAGGGCTGCTCCCATTCCCATTGCAGTCCTGCCAATACTTTTTTTTTTAATTGAACCCTAGCAGTAAAAAACAAAATACCTTATTTCAGTGATTGGATTTACACCCTAGGCTGCACAGTTAGCACAGCTAGTGCAGGGTAAAAGATTAGAATTAGCAAAGCTGGAGAAAATGTAATAGCGAACTGCATGCCAAGAATCCTACTGCAGAGATCCTGATTGTCTCAGTGGTGCTAATTTGGTCGTTGCTGATGTAGTTAACAGCGTTGCCGTTTCAGTGGCAATCAGCAGAGCTCCGTTCGATGAGCCAAAGGGAGCTAGTCAGGGCTTTGACTCTTTCCATAGGTCCAACTGCGTATTTAGGATGCCTTTGTAGGGACAGGGCGAGGCCTCGGCATTAATTTAAACTTACAGGTGTATACGGATCCCTGTGAGGCGGCACGATGTGACTGGTAAGTTGTTCCGAGGGTTCCTAACACCTGTTGAATTGAGAAGTAAATTCATGTGAAAATAAGCTGGTTTGTAGTAAGTCGTGCGAGTGCATCAGAGTCCTTCGGTGGCCTCCCGAGGTGCCTTGCATCCTTCTCTGGCAAATAGATTCATTAACTTGCTTGGCCTCTGCTGCTGTAGGGTCAGCATGGGTTTCTTTTTCCCTTGTGCTAAATGCTCCAGGAGGCAACCACACTTGATTTTATCTATTCATTTTTTTAGCTGACCCCATACCATGCTTGGTAATAGCAGCACACACATCTATGAACTTGCATCTTGGCTGCCACAGTAAGATGACTTCCAGACCGCAGGGAACCCCGCTGACTGGGGTCTTTGAGTTGATGTACCTAGAGCTGAGAATCTGTCTCATCAGTATAACAGCCAAGCAATGAGTTCAAGGACTACAGCTAAAAATCTTACCTTTACCGCAACGTGACTGAGACCGGGGTTTTCTCTTGTGTCCCTGCTCTCAGGTCACAAAGCCCTGAGATGTCAGATGGTTTTTAGGTGCCGTTCACCTGGAGTTTGTTCCCATATGCATCAGTTGCAAAACTCTTACCGAAGAGAACAGGTACAAGATGAGGTCTTTCTGTCCCTCGCCTACTGTTCCCGTTTGTCTGCAGATTTGCGGAACACACGGAGGGAAGGATATAGGCAGGGTCAGTCAGCACCATCTGGCATAGCTCGTGCTCGGGCCTCCTGTGATGTGCTGACAGCCGCACAACTGTTCTGTCCCCACGTAGATGGGGCCTGTGCGTGCTGCTGGCACTGTTTGTTCTGACAGGAGTTTCTGGTTTTGTTAGAAACCCAAGCCCAACACCATTAGAGCAGAAAAATGAGGGAGAGAATACAAAAAGTGGAATTCCAGCAGCTCTGTTCGAGAAAAAGAGATAATTGTTTGCGGCATGAGGGATCATGAAACACCATGTTCAGAACCGAAATACAGCTCCCTGCCCTAGGGAGCTCTCTGTCTTACCTTACTGCCTTTTGTTCTGCTCCAGCCAAGCTGGCTGTATTGTTCCATCCCAGGAATCATTTCCTTCTGACATAGGTGGTTTCCGTTAATACCTTCCTGCTTGCATCTTTGTTTCTGGGCAATTTCCAGAGCATTAAGCCACAGTGCATCCACTTGTTCTGGGACTCCCCAGCTCAGTCATTAGCTTCTTTTGCAAAGCCTCGTCCACTGCGTGCTGCAAACCTGATTGTGCTCTGCCTGTTTCCTCCACTTCGACTCTGTAGCAGTTAGAGCCTCAAAGAGCTCCATCAGATTAACCACAACTGTTCCTAGCTGAAACCGCCTTGGTCCCTATTACTCAAGCTGTGCTTTCGCATTTGATCTTTTAAATGCTTTGTAATGCTTACCCCACTGTTGATGTGAAGCTAATTGGAGTGTAACTTCCTACGGCACTTCTAGATCTTTTCCTGTAATGATGCCAAATGCTTTCCTATCTCTGGGGCCTGCCCCTGAATTTAGCTGCGAAATGAGAGGCTTTCAGGAGGTGAAGTTTTGCATCGGGATTTTGGTAGTGTAAATTTTCTGTCTAGCCGTTACCTGCTAGCTGCTCTGGGAAAAGAGGAAGCCTTCGGTGTGAAGGGTTCATGCTGCCAGCAGACAGCGACTACAGCAGAAGACGGCCAGGCAGCACCGTAAAACAGCCCCCCATGTCCCCTCTGCTTCCACTGGCTGGTTTCCAGTTCTGCTTTGCTGCATCCCGGATCCCCCCCTCCCCTTATTTTGTTTCCAGACACTTAGGTGTCAACTTCTTGTGCCTTACGCTCCAAGCCTGCAACGTGATTGCCCTTGTATTTGGCAGCCTTGCACCTTGGCGTCAGCGCTGCACAACCTCTCCTGCTGCAGGACCTGATGGGCTGACTTTTATGAGGGTACCAAGCTAAAGTAACCCCTCTAAAAGGGATGTTGCCTGTTGCTCATTTACAAGTATGCGACACAAGACCTCTCTCCTGTGAGCTGGCGTACAAGCTTTTGACAAATGATGTCATGTGCACATAACCCCTCCTTTCATCTGCTTCTACTTTTTTTTTTTTTGCCGTCTAAATGCAAGAGACTTGACATGTCACATTAGGTGATTTCTGTGGATCTCATTTAAATTGCACTCATTTAGAGATGCTGTTGGGAAAAAAGTGAGCTAGAAGCAAGCTTCTTGTGTCGTGCAGGAGGTAAAATCAAGCTCAGCAGTTTACAAGCAAGCCTTTGATCGCCTTTTTACACAGAACGTGAACATCTCTAAATCAGATGGCATTTCCATATGGGAAGGGATACAGACTTTCCTGGCATAACAAGGCGGGGGGGGTGGGTGGGTAGATTGGAGGTTATCGCTGTGTAGTGGAGACTGGGTACCACAGTTAACCTGGGAGGTGCAAGGCTGGGGAAGGGGAGGCTCAGGCGGCCTCTGGGGACAGGGAAGGAACATGTTGATGTGGCTCGCAGTTGGGAAGCCTCTGGAAATGTGTGAAAAGAGGGAGAACTAGTTGCTAAGGGTGAGCCGGGTGAAGACTGTAACCTCCCACCCTTATGGGCAGAAAGAGCTTCATATGGTCTGCTTTATCGCAGCACTAGTTTGCAGACCAGCAGGAAAGGTTATGTTCCTTGCACGCGTCCAGCCTTGTCATTTTAGACACGAGCCCTTGGCCGCTGTCCAGCACATCCGTGGAAGTGGTGGCCTTGGCATCCAGTCTTGCTGTCTGTAAGGTAAAGGACCCGTGCGTGAGCAGGTCGGCTGGTGTTCTGAGTACCCAGAGAGGGGCCAGGCTATGCAGGGAAGGAATCGGAGCGCGTGTCTTCTGACACGGGAGTAATCCAAGGCCTGCTTCGCATCTCGCATCGGTTTCCCGCAGGTCCCTGCAGACTCTTGCTAAGATGGAGAGCTAGTGCCACCTTGTGCACAGCAGCAGCCATGCCTCCCACCCGAAGGAAAGCTGTGCCGGAGCTGCCTGCCTCTTCCCCAGCAGCCTCTTGCACTCTGCAGAGGGCACAGAAGGCACCAGGAGGCAGAAGCGGTGGGTAACAGGCTGGCCGCAGGATGCCTGGCCCCTTTCCTCTGTAAGGCCGGGAGGGTTTCAGAGCTGAGTCGCAGTGGCAAAGCCAGCTGGGGACAGGGATGATGGACTAAAAAGCGGAGAGCGAAAGCGTCTGCTAGAACATTACTTCTGGTTGTTTCTGTAAATGCCAGAGCAGCACTGAGAAAGTGGGGCCGAACTGGTGGAAGGCGGCAGAATTGCCTCCCCAGTTCAGAATGAAATTGAATTCAAGCCGCAGTCTTGCAAGCAAATTCGTAGCTCAGCACCTGCGTGGATCCAGGATGCTGAATCGTTCATCGGCAGTGAAGTGACAGAAACCACCCGGGACGCCAAAACGCTGGGTAGTTCATCAGCACGAGCGCTGCCTGCAGCAGCACTCTGCTCTCTGATTCCAGTTGCTGGCACGGGCCGTGATGTCCTTCAAGGAGAAGTGGCAGTAGTGCCATCCTGCGGTCACCTGGCCCTTTGCAAGAGGCAGAGTGGCTTTGTCCCGCTATTGTTTTCTCTGCTTCTGCAGTAACTGGTTTTATCTTGGTTCTCTCTCTGTAATAAGGGTGATAAAAGTTTAAACAGGTATTGCCTGCTTAAGCCGGGCAGCAGCTGACGATGGGGTTGCTTAGAGGGTTATGAGAGCAGCCTGTGAAAACGATTCCTGTGCTCTAATAGTCCGCTAGCCACTCTGCACACAGTGCGGGGAAAGCTGCTCTAAAATACAGCCTAACTCTGCGGGGCACATACAGAGTCCCTTACCTGCTGATGTCAAAGCGTTGGCAGCCCAGGCTGGGAGAGGTGTGCTACAGGTGAGGTGAATTGTCCTGATAGCCTAAACCCCCTGCTCTTTATATATAAAATATATATATAACCTGTACACATCAGATTATCGCTAGTTTTGTCTGTTTTCTGCAAGCATACCCAGGAGGGTGTGCAGTTCATCAGAAGGGAGCTGTTAGGAGGTGAAAGAAAATAGCAGTCCCTCTGGGATGTCACCTGCGGGTATTATACCTCGGTAATGCTGCCAATTGGTTTTGAGCTGGCTTGAAACAAACCGTGTGAGGAAGTAATCTTCAATAGGATTATTTCCGTAGGATTGATAAAGGTACATCCCATTTCTGTCTTTCTGGAAGAAAATGACACCTCGAAGTTGATCACTTCTATGGGGATGCCTCAACCTTGTTCTTATATGGGGACGACAACCTTGGGCTTTCGTAGGCGCTGAGCTCTGTCATTGCCACTTGAGCAGTGGTACCTTTCCAGGTCTCTATGGTGACACAGACGAACCCATTTGGGCTTAGGAAAAGACATGAAGGTGGTTGGAGGCTTTTCCATTCTTCTGGGGGAAACAGATGTGTCATGCCACCTCCTTGTGGCACCTTCAGCATAAGGCTGGAGGGACCAGTGCTGCCTTGGGTCTCCTGCTAGGTGCTTCTCCAGTATCTTCCCTAGGCAGGAATTTCTCGTCTTTCCCAGATTGTTCCAGTGGTTCTCTGTCATTTCCACCAGAAAGCTGGTATTTTCCTAATACCTGAGTAATTTCTGCTGCAGGTCGAGCCCAGGACTACCTACACTGCTATGGAAATCGAGTGGTTGCCTCCCCTTACAGCAGCCTTTTATGCACTTGACCGTTAAAATCTTTCCCCTAACCTCTTTCTTTCTTAGGTTTACCCACCAATATCATCAAACCTTCTCTCAGGATCGGGCCTCTGCCCAGATTTGTTTCTCCTTATCCTGTCTGCAAGCAGTCCCTGTATTTCTCAACGTGGCTCAAACCTGAGGCCTCCCTGGCATGCGCAGTGGGATGGCAAGACAGCTCCATCTGCCATGCGGTGATTTGAGAGCAAAGATACGTATTTTTTAACCTGTCCTTAACAAGTGATGTCAGGACTTTGATAGGATGAGGCAGTTGTGATATGAATATAAGGAGTGGAGACCGGTGCTTTGTGTACATCTACAAGGAAAGGGTGCTTAGAGTGTTGAAGGTAAATCTTCCTCGTTACCCCCAGCTTGGACCCAGCCATGCTTTTCCCTTTTAGGGGGAGAAACTGAGTGTGGAGGAATTGTACAGGGGAAATAAGATGCTAATCTGTCCTCTGTGGTGGCTCCATAATGGAATGACCTGACCCAGGCCCACAGCTGCCAAGACCAACTTGTATTCCCAAAGGCTTTTCCCTCTGGAAACGGGACTGGACTTCTCTAAAGCCATGACTGGCGCAGGAGCATGTCAGATCTTGGATAAATCCTCCTTCTGAATGAAAAGGAGGTGATGCGTGGGACCGGAGATGACTTGGTGTTGGTGCTGTCCTTGCTGTGTGACTAATGGTGTTGCTCTGGGGGCTTTTGCCATCTAACCGACCTGCAGCATGTGCGACCTCCTGGAAGAGGTGGCCCCAGCTGAACCCTGAGCGGAGCAAGCCTCCGAGCCAGCCAGGAATTGCTGTGGGATCACCGGAAACCAGGGCTGAGGAGCTGGCTTTGGCACAGAAGTGGGACCATATCCCTGAGAACATGGGATCCCACCACCGAGCAGAAAACACGGTAGCGGAGGCAGGGTGGGGGCCTTTCCATGGATGCACATAGGCCTCTGTGCAGTAACCCTCTGCTCCCAGGTGTCTGAGCCTTGACTTACCTAAACAAATAGGGGTCAGCAGACGAGCAGAAAACATGCAAAGCAAAACCGTGGCCGGCTCCATCACCAGCCTTTCTTGCTTTTCCATCCGCCAGCTGTAGCTGATCTGATGCTTGCTGGCTCATGCTCTTGCCTCCCTTGATTTCAGACTGGCGTTAAAGGCTTATTGCCGTGCAGCGGCCCCACAGCCCAGGGACCCATGACCGTGCTCGGTGGGGTGTGCATGAACCAGCCCCCCTTGGCCATACTGCAGCCGTTGGCTCGTGCACACACAGCGGGGAGCACGTTTGGGGCAGTTCTCCTGCAGAGCCCCAGCTGCAGACTGGGCATGGGGGCCGCTATTGCCAGGCACGCTGAAACGATACATGTGGTTGCATCGGAGGGAGCTTTGTGTCGGGGAAGAAGGTTACAGCTGAGTGGTCTAACCTCCTAAATCCCCTCTCGGCTAAGAAGGGGGTAAATTGGAAGCCCTAGGGAGGAGAGAACATGTGGGAATCGAGGCAGTTCTGTTTGCTGAGGAGTCCGTGTCACTCCCTCCTCTGCAAGCCTGGAGAGGGATCTGGTCCAGGGTGAGCATCTGGCTTGCGCCGTCATGGCATGATCGGTCTTGATTCAGTCCCCTTCGTGCCCCAGTCTGGGGACCAGGCCCAGTCCGGTCCATTGGCCCGCGCAGCCCCCAGTTACCTGCGTTCCTTCAGAGCTGTCCTTGGTCTTTTGGTGGCCCCTGGAGGGAGCCAGCAGCTTTCCTGCTGCGCTGCAGATTACCTTGGAGTCCTCTGCTCCCTCTTAATGCCAGCTTTAGGTTTACTGGGGTCTGGCTGCCTGCACTTGGCTTCTTATCCCTCACTACCTGCTTTGCAAAGAACCAAGGACTTGTTCAAGAGCAAGACTGCCCCGTGGCTGGAAATCTGCTCCCGCAGGGTTGGATGGAAGAGATCAGGGTGGTACGGATGTCCCTTCCCCCAGCAGTGAATCCGGTCACTGCATAGCCCCTGACTTATGGTGGGGGCAAACGAGGTCAAAATGTGTCCGTGTGACCTTGCAGCGCTTGATGGACGTGGGAGCAAGCAGGTCTCTGACACCTTGGCACTTGTGCTGTTCTACTGGGAAGGAGGGAGGGGAAAAATCCAGCTTCTCTTAAAGATCTCTGTGCCTCTAGAGCCCTCCTGATGAAGCTGGGCCCTCCTGTACCTCGCAGCCTCTTACCCTGTGAGCTTCTGCAGTTACAGGGTACCTGGCCTTGCTGGAGCAATGCTCAGGATCAGGTCCGCAGGAGTGGAGTGGGTTGCCGCACTGCTTGATGTAGCCGTATGGGCATGGCGTGCTTCCTCACTCCTGCCTCTTGCCCGGGTTGGAGGCATGACCCGTTCTCAACTGCTTGGTTGTGCGACGCATCTGCTGCAGAACAGCCTTGAAAGCGGGGGGCAGCTACCTTCCTCAACACCATGCTGCTGTCCTCCGAGGCCCGCGTCCTCTGCTTCTTCCCTTTCCTTGTCCCGCTTCCCCCAAGAGCCCTACCTAGAAGTGCCTGCTTTTCACAGGCGAGCTTGAAATCAAGCAGTCCCACAAAGTGCAGTAAGGTTTTTCTTTTCCCCCTCTCCTAAACAAGGAAAGTGCTCTGCTACTGACATCTCCGTTGCAGACAAGGTCGCGTGTCCCACGTCAAACACTGCAGGGATGGAGGATGGAGATGTCTACGGGCTCGGTTCCTTGGACAGACGCAATGCTGATAAAAGTGGAGCAGAGATGAAGAGGGGAGGGGGTGCAGAGAGTTGTGCGTATGCGGCTGAATCCAGCTATATGGCTTTTTGCAGCCAAATAATTAAATCTTCCCTTGCCCAAGCACAGCTCTCAGGAGGCTCAGAACTCAGGGCTCGGCGTGTCTTTAGGAAGCTGAAAACACGAGACTTACAACAGAGATTTATTGAGGTCTAAAGCCTAACCTAAGAACTGACGTGGGCTACTGCAGTCTCGCTGGAGACCGTGAAAGTGGATGCGTCCCACCTTGCAGGCTGCGGTGATGGAGCCTGACGGGGCCGGAGGCGGCACTGGGGACAGCTGCGGTGCTGCAGCCCCTCGCCGTGCCAGACCTTTCGGAAAAAAAGCAGGCTTATCATATAGTTCTGTGAACAGTTGAGTCGCAAAGCAGCTATGAGGGCGGTCGAACAGGACAGGACCCTGGACCCGTGTTGCGGCTCTGCAGCACGGCGCAGCGGGGGCCGCATGGCCGAGCCCCCGCGCAAGGGAGGAGCAGTGCGGGGATGCGGGAGCAGGGCTGCAGAGGGGCAACGGCAAAAATAAAAACCGAAAAAGCAAGTGAAAAATTAAAGCTAAAAGCATCCCCCTCCCAAAAAAACTCCAAAGGGGTGTTTTTTTCCGGGAGCTTCTGAACGGCATTGCGGAGGCCAGTGCTCCTTTCGTGGCACTGCGAATTGGGGGGGAGGGGGGTGTCCCTTGCTCTGAGGGGGTCCCTTTGCACGGGAGGACAGGTCCCTCGCTCTGCAACGAGGGGCCGCTTGTCACCCCCTCCCCTCGCCCACACCCCGCTCCTTGGAGCGCTCTCTGCCCGCAGCTCCCCCCACCCCCCCACCCCCGGCTCTGCCCGCATTGTCCTGCCGCTCCTCCTGCCCTTTGTACACCGGGAGCCCCCGCAAGCCCCGGCGGGACCGGAGCGGGGCCTCCCTGCCCGCCTCCCCCCGTGCCCCCGTTAATGCGAGCAGACAGCTGCCCCGCCAGCCGCTGCCGGCATTGTTACTCCTATTTGTCAAAAGGCCGAGGATGCTCCATAGATCGCTCCGTGGCTGTTGTTAAGTGTAATTAGAGGGTTTATGTCCCCAATTTCCATGAAAATGAAGCTGTGAGGCTCCTCTCTTGGCATTCACCGCGTGCCTTAATTGTATGGACATTAAATCAAGGTCCGCTGTGAACACGCAGAGAGGGGCTCGGGCTGTCCCCGCTCGGAACAGGGCAGGCGGCGAGCGGGGCTTGAGGGAGAGATGCGGGGGGGGGTCGGGGAAGAGAGAAAAAGAGAGAGGCTGTCAGTGCAGGGTCCACCCCGCCGGGATCGCCGTCCTCCCTCCTCGCCGCCCGGGGCCCCCCTCCTCCGCCGGGGCGGC
>VZSC01005436.1:276218-297143 GCA_013398225.1 Steatornis caripensis
TTTTTTTTTTTTTTTTGATTGGGAAGGGAGGGGGTGGAGGGGCAGAGGGGGAGGGGAAAGCTGCATCCTACAGTTATATTTCCAAGCTCAAAAAGACATCAGCGATAATTTTCTTTAAAGCTGACATGGATGTAATTTTAAAACCCGTTTTCTTTTTTTTAAAATTTTTTTTTCAAGGAATGTGTAGGATTTCACCCCCGTTCTCTCCGAGAAGAGACAATGTGTCCTGAGTTATATAAAGTAAGAGGTTCCCTTTAAATATACAATACGAATTTCATATTTTGGGGTTTAATGCTAGATTTTTCTTAATGCTACACGAGCACAGACTCACAGGAGTGAGAACCTGGAAGGAAATGGCTTTGACTTCCTAGTGACAAACTGAGAGAGGGGTGGTTTTTGTTTGTTTTAAGCCTTGCACCCTGGAAAACACCAAAAGCATCTATAGATTTGCTGCCCTCAACCTGCTCTAACCTATGCTGTGGCATCCAGGCGGCTCTCCCAGCCTCACCGTCCCTCACAGGCATCCTGCTCTTGCAGTTTAGCTGGTGTCTCACTACATCCTTGCACCACATCCATTTTGCGAGCTGGAAGGCAGTCAGACACGGGTTTGCTGCGGCTCTTGTCAGTTAAACTTACAGACCTTATCACGGGGCGGCTGTTACAATGGAAATGGGCACTGGGGTTTATTTATTTATCTAGGGCCGATGAATTTCATCTCTGGGGAGAGAAAAATGTATTTAACAACAAGCAGGCTATGTCCACCTAGGAGAGGTCTTGCTTAGAAGCCTTGCGTGCGTTTGATTTTTCAGTAAGCAAGCTGCTGCTTCGCTACTAATTATCCATCCCTCGCACTCCAGACACACACAGCCCCCCCAAAAAAATGTGTCTACACACACACTCATGCTGATTTTTGCGGTGGGAGGTGCGGGTCTGTGGGTTCCTACACGCCCTTATTCCCCGCCTAGAGTAACTTTTATGGCTAGCAGTGCTAAGCGTATTCGCTAGAATAGCTTTCGGGTGAGGATCTATTTGCCTGTGTTCGTTTCCGTGCACTGTGGTATTGTCCTTCTTCTTAGGAAGGGGGTAAGGCAAGGGAAGGCGGGATACAATTGTTTTGGTGGAAGGCGTCTTGGCTCCAGCCCTGGAAGTCTCTCCCTGCCCCAGCAGCGTGAGCATTTCCAGGACAGCTGCGTAATAACCGCTGGAAGAGAAATCTATTCCCTTCCCCACTGTATCAAAACAATTGTTCTGAGGATGGCGTCTCCCTTTCTGAGAGCTGTGCCTCACCGGACTAGGCTCCGAGGGGGAAACTGCCCCCAAGCAGCAGCTCGTAAAAAGCTGGTGGGCCACGTTTGGCTACTGATGAACAAACAGAAAGGCTCTGCAGCATGGTGAAATATCACCTTCTGAGCTCAAGAGCCGTATTTAAAAGGCAGGCACAGCCCTGTGAGCCTCCGGCCCTGTTTGTGAGTGGTTTTCTACCCTCTTTTATAACGCTGCGGTTCAGGACGTAGGCACCAAACTGGGGAAAAACAGTATTTGACATTACGCCGTGAAGGGAATTTTCCTTTAGGTTTTTGTCTTCTGAAACTTTAAAAAAAAATAACAATCTGCTTACTTAGAGCCTGTTCCATATTGACCTATTTACTCCGACAGACCAAGACTCTCAATCTTTTATCGATTTAAAAGAAAACAACCTAAACAAATTAACACGGAGGAAACCGCTCTTCCTATCCCGAGGGTTTACGGTTTGCACGGGGCCCACCCCCGGGGAGGCTCGGGCCCGGCCTCCGCACCCGGCCCCGAGGTGCTGCCGACCAGGCCTGCCCGCAGCCGGGNTGTCCATGGTATTGAAGGAGCGGAGCCGGCAGCAGCGGGGCGCGGGGGCGCGGGGTTCAATCCGGGGAGGGGGTTATGTGTGCGGCTGTTGTTCCTCCCCATAAAGCGGGAGGCGTTCTCCTTCGTGCCCCGCTCCAGAGAGGCCTTTGCTGTGCTGAAGGGCCCTGCGGGGGGAGGTCTGTCCGGCTGCCCGGCTGTCCCCGTGCGGGCAGTGCGCGCCCCGTCACCCGCCTCCTTCCCCCCGAAGCCTCCCCGAGAACCCCCGGGTTCTGTTTTACCCCGGCCACCCCTCAGTGAAGCGAGGATGGGGTATTTTGAACCTCCCGTCACTGCGAAGCCCCGCGCCAGTGCCTTAACCATGTCAGACCGCGGTGGGGGGAGCGTTCCCGCTGCCGGGCTGGCGGCAGGGTTTTATTTCTCCTTTAAAACAAACCCCACCAACAGTTCGGCCCCTCTAAAGTTTACCATTAAGTACCCCCACCAGCTCATCCCAGCCGCAGCCCCTTCGTGAGTTACAGGCTTTAAAAGCAGGCTGGGATCTGGCTGCTATTTTATTAACACTTCCAGTGAGACATTTTGTCTTAAGCACAGCCCTTCCTTAATCTCTAAATGCAGCGTTTCTACATCCCGGAAGAAAATAGTCAGATGATTTGTAAAGGGCCATTTTTTTTTTCTTTTTCGTTTCTTCTTCTCCCCCTCTTTCGCTCTCTGCCTTTTTAAACCTACCACCTACTGTTCCCCGAACAAAGAAATCCCAGAGACAAGCGACATGCCTCCACTTCCCTTCCATTTCCAAACCCCGACTCCACCATGCATAGAAGACCACATTAGGAAAATACACAAGATTGAACCCGAAATCAACTGCGGCACAACAAACCGTAGAAAAAACTACACTCAGCCCTGTCCCGGGCAGCGTGACACACACGTACACACACATACATCCCCGCGCGCGCGTGCATGCTGCGGAGCGCTCGCAGAACACCCGAAAAAATTCATCCCCCTCCTCATTTCTGCTGAATAAGTCAATAACAGCACGGCCTTTGTCTGTTTGTTTGCCACCAGGATGCGGCCCAGGTACCGGAGCAGCGCTCAGCAGCCAGTGCCCCATCGCCATCCCGAGCATCGCCTCTGAGCTGACCCGCAGCACTGAAGGAGAAAGCAAAATCTCTTTAAAATGAAGCCCAGATCTCTTTCAAATCTCAGAGAAAGGTTCTGCAGACGCTAGGCCTCTGGTTTCTGCCCCAGAAATCTTGCTGCGTAAGAAAGAGATCAACAGAGTTTGGTCCCTGCTAAAATTTCAGGCATTCTCCTACATTTTTTTTTCTTAGAAAGCAATTCATTTTCTTAGAAAGCAATTACACTTACAAGAGGTTTGGGAATCAGATTTTTCTATCAAGTCTCCTCTCCCTGTTTTTCTCTCTCTGTCTCCTTTTGGTCTTCTTGGCTGCTGCAGGGCTTTTGCTTTTTCTTTATTGTTTTCCCCCTCAGATCTGTAATAAAAAAAAATAAATAAACCCCCTCCCTCCCCTCTTCCCCTAGAAATATACAATTTGCTGATTTGCAAAGCCTCTTCCTATGCGCAGGAAAGCTGCCTGCTCTCCCCACGACTCGCTTTCCTGGCCTCCCAGCTCCTTGAGAAAGGAGGAGGGCCTTGTGCATTACAATTCCATTCAATCTCATTCATTCTTGCCTCTTTCTAACGGTCTTTGGACAGCAAATCCACACCAACGGGGGGTCTGAGCCCCCTCCTCAGCCTCCCCCCGCAGCCTTAAACACACACAATAGCCGTCCGCTAACAGCACAGCAGCAACTTTGAAACATTCAAGCTTCTGAAGTGAAGAATGCCCGCAGCTCCCCAACCCCCACCCCCTCCACTTGTTCCTGGGCTTGACATTTAAAAAACATATAATGATCTTAATTTTAAAAAGAGGGGGAGGAAAAAAAAAAAAGCAACGCAAAACTCCTCGCTTGGGTCACACATGGTTTCGCAGGGCAGAATTCTGGTGTCAAGAATTTCCTCTGCAGGAGAGGATTGCTCCATCACATAGCTAATTACCTGCTTCCCCTCTCAGTGCTCTGCGCTGGAGAAAGGCGTTTGGTTTTTTTTTTCCTTCCCCCTTTTCCCTAGAGATGTTTATTTGGTTGTATCGATCACCAGGACGGTTTCAAGCCTAATTTTTCCCAGTCACCTCCCGAAGGCACGACCGGGGGCCGCGAGCTGCTGAGGTGTGTGTGGGCGGGTGCTCCTGGTTATTGTGTGCCTGCGGGGAGCGCGGGTGCTGCGTTTGTGCGAGCGGGGCTGGCAGCGGGGACCGACGTCCCCCGGCATGGGGAGAGTGGGGGCTGCCCCGGGGAGAACTCGCCTGCGCCTGGGGTTACCCCTGTCCTGGTGTCGGGGGGGGTGCGCAACCCCTCCTTGGCTGAGGCAGCACAACGAGGGTGAGGGGTGCGTTCCGGCAGGGATGGGGGACCCTCTCCCCGTCCCTGCACGAGGCGAGGTGTCTCCTGACTCCCAGGTGGGATGTGAGTGATGAGCCAGCATCTCCCCCCTCGAAACCCTGCCCCGTGCCAGGGCTCGCTGCCCTCTCCCTGCCTGCCCAGGCTGGGGGGCTCGAGCCCAACCACCTTCTCCCCGTCCCCAGCCTCCGCCGGCTGCTGTGCAGAGCCAGGGCCAGCCTTGAACAGGCTTTTCGCTATTTCTCCACACCATCGCCTTTTGCTTTGAGGCTTATGTATTTTCTCCTCTTTACCTTTTCTAAGTTAAGAAGGTCGCTTTCATCATCTCTAACCCTCTGCTCTCCCCCTCCTTCCCTGGGGAGCACCCCTGATCCCGGCAATGCTCCCCCAAGCCCCAGGACATTGTCCCAGGGTGGGTTTTGTCTGAGGTTGGGTAGGAGAGAAGGTCCTGTGCTTGAGCAGCCGATGCTGTTCTTGCTGAGATCCCGGTGCCTTTAGTTAAGGGCTTCAGCACTGGGAGGGGTGCGGGGCATCTCCTTGCCCTCAGCACCCCCAGCTCCCCTCGGTCTCCAGGCTCTGCTGACTCTCCCAGCCAGGTCTGGAGCCACTGTCCCCTCTCCGCTGAAGGGGGACAGGCCCAGGGATGCTCCTGTCCCTCGGGGTCAGCCTGGCTGTTCTGGCACCCCCAAGAGATCGAGGTTCCCTGGCCGGGAGAAATGGGGCCGGCACAGCACAGGTACGTCCTGGTCTGGTTTGGCTTCCTGGGAGGGGAAGGGGAAAAGGAATAGGAAAGGAAAAGGAAAGGGGAAGGGGTGTGCAGTGGGGCCAGGGCTCTGCCGTCGCCGCTCGCTCCCGCACTGGGATTTTGCGGCGGCAGCAGCAAGCATTAGCAGGGAGGCCACGGCTTTGCTGTACATATTTGAGGGAAAAGTCCAGTCCTAGAGGCAGCCTGTGGCTACTGCAATTCTTTTAATACAATTAAAAATCAATGACACTCTGTACACGCACACAAATAAACATCACCCCTCTGCATCCCTGCTTCCCTGCCCACCCCCTCTTGAGGCCGGTGGGGAAGGCATCTTCTCCAGAGCCTGTTCATTACCGCTCTACTTAGGTGGGGAATTGCTTAACCGGTCTCTCTTCAGTAAATCATATTAACTCCAAGCACAGCTATTTATAAAATGTTCCAGAGCCCAAGAGTACGGCATCCAGATCACTCGAAGAAAATTAGGCGATTAGGCGTGCATAATCCAAGCCCAGTGCGTCTACGTACAAAGCCTCGCCAGCCGGCCTGCCTTCAGCTATTCACTGACATTAAAGAAATCACCGTTTTTAGTGGAAGCCCAGCCCAGGCCCGAGTCCTGGCCAGGGACAGGGAAATAACCTTTTGCAGAGCAGAGCGTTCCCGGATGGCTTCTGATGGCTGGGAAATGAAGCCCAACTTGGGAAAGCTTCCCCTCCCCAGCCCTGCTTCTTCCCTTCCTGCAGAAGGGCCCCTCCAAACATGTAAAACGCAGCACTCCGGGCTGAGTTTCTCCCCCCTCCTCCTTTTGCGACCCATTAAACGTCTTCTATACATTTCCTCTTCATCTTGTCAAGGCCAGTTGCTCTATGACTGCTGGTTTCCCAGGCAAATCACACCAATTTCTGAGTTGATGTTGAAGGTCCACATTGGCTCAGCAGGGGTCCCAGCGAAGCACTCATCCATGGAGCCGGAGGTCAGGCTCTGCCCTGCTTCGCCAGCTGAATTATTATTATTTTTTTTTAAAGTCGTGTTGCTCTTTGAACATTTACAGATCTGTTGGCGACGAGGATAACAACAATAACCAAAGGAAGGGCGTCCTCGCTGCAGACGTGCGTCTGAGACTTTCTGATAGTGAGGATGCTGAATGGGATGCAGCTCCTCCACCTTTATTTCAGCCTAAACTCTTAAAGCAAGCAGGTTTAAAGAGGAGACTGAGGGGATGCACATGTGGATCCCCCCACCGCCCCCACTGCGACCCACCCCAGGCGAGAACTTTGCCCTGAGCACCAGGCAGCTGCAGGCGCGCGCTGCACGGCCGTGCCCCTCGGGGTCTGTCCACGCGCGGCCAAGTTTGCATTCACATTTTAAAAACATTATTTGCTTAAAGGTATCTGGGTGCCTTGTTTGTGCCTTGGCCCGGGAGCAGGGGCACATGGACGGCCGTGGGCAGGCCGCGGGCAGGCGCACACGCCGGGGGTGCACAGGCAGGAGTGCGAGTGTTTCCCCGCGCATCCCGAGCCCGGATTTTGAGCGCAGCGCCTGGGATGTGCTGCTGTGGAGGTTAACAACAAAATAAACCTGGTTCCTGCTTTTGCACTCTTATGCTCTTTTTGCCCTTTCTCCCTTCCCCTTCGCCAACTTTAGCATTTTTAATTAAATTACAAGCCTCAATAATGTTTTCCTAACTGCAGGTCCCTGCTTCCTTGTGGAGTAGCATGCGGAAAGGTATAATTTTGCAAACAGTTTCTTTAAGAGCTGGGCCTGAAGTACCATCAGCGATGTGTGTGAATAGAAAAAGAAACACCTCCACAAAAGAAGGGATTGTTAATGGAGGACAATCCGAAGGGGGCCCACTAAGGCCTGTCCTTTACAATAACGATGGAGGGCGATGATTTGAATGCAGGGGGCCCTACTTTCAGATCTGGACAAAACCAAAATGGTAATAAGGGTTGAATCCCTCACTGGTCAAAGCAGTGGGCAGCAACTGGTCTCTTTAACTGCCCCCACCCCCTCCTTCCCCCAAATCAGACCCCAAACAAGAGGAACTCTCCTCCTCTTTAACTCTATTTCCTTGATTAGCTCTAAAAAAATAATCACCCGGGTGGACTTAGGGGAAGTTTTTTAGGGCTGTTTGAAAGGAGAGGGCTCCTCTTCTGCAGGTGGTGAGGGACGTGTCTCGCTGTGGGCAGGTAAGCACCGGGGGGCTTCTCTTTCTTCACCACGCTCGGGGGCTTCCGAGGGCTTCCCGGGTTTTCCGAGGCAGGAGCCGGGATGCGGCTCGGTAGGGCCCTTCCCGTCCGTGCAGGCTGCACGTAGGGATGCTCTGCAGAGACGCTCTTGCCTCCCTGGCTGCCCTGCCTCCAGATGTTGCATCATTTCGTGGGGTCAGTTCATTTTATAACATTGCTTGTAGCTTCCTCGTCTTGGAGCCAATTAAACCCTCGCATTCAAGGGGGGGTGTGTGTGCGTGCGTGCGTGTGTGTGGAACTAATAATTACAGAGCTATGTTTAAATACCGCTTGCCACTTATTTAATGGGATTTCTGCAAAATATTGGTAAACGGCTCTGGGAAAGCGGGCGCAGGGTCTGTCTGCACCGAGGGCCATGGGAGTGGTGTCTGGCTGTGAACGGGCCCTGAACACCAAGCAGAGGGTGTGAGGGCTGTCCCCTCGCTGGGGACATCTCCGGCTGGTGCTGCCCCCCAGGAGCCCCCCATGATTCCCCCCCACCCCATCCCTCCGACTTTGCCTTCCCCTGCACTGCCCCCCCCAGCTCATCCCAGCCTTGGATCTTCATCCCAGCTGGGGATGTGCAGGAGGGGGTGCTCAGACCTCTCCCCATACCTCAGCACAGCCCCCAGCCCCCGAGCCCCCCAGGCCCCACCCCCCTGCCTTGCTCCCCACCGCCTGCTCAGGGCAGCCCTGCGGCTCAGCACGGATCTGCCTCAGATTGGGGTAAAACGGGAGCAAATGCCCCTACAGCCACAGGCCGTCTGCCACGCGTGCAACACTGCCCACTTGCAGGGACTGCTTTTCACCTCCATTTGCTTGGCTATACTGAATGCACCGGGTTTTTTTTATATATATATATATATATATATATATATATGTAATGCATTTATAATTGGGTGGCACACATATTTATATGGCTAGGCTGCATGTGTGTTTATGCGCTGTGTGTGCTTGTAACGCCCTGCGTGCTCCAAATCTTTCCAGCTGTGTTTGTACAACTTACGCGGCTTATTCGGTACGTGTAATATGTATCTAGTTTACAGACATATTTCGTGGAATATACCTTTAAATTCCTATAGCTCCCATAGGTACCACGCTGGTACGTCTCCGCTGCTGTCCATCTGTACACACGAGGACACACCTCTGCCTCGGCTGCCCCGTCGAAGGTGTCTGCCGCCGCGTTTCCCCGTTTCACGCGTAATTTTGGCNCCTCGTCTTGGAGCCAATTAAACCCTCGCATTCAAGGGGGGGTGTGTGTGCGTGCGTGCGTGTGTGTGGAACTAATAATTACAGAGCTATGTTTAAATACCGCTTGCCACTTATTTAATGGGATTTCTGCAAAATATTGGTAAACGGCTCTGGGAAAGCGGGCGCAGGGTCTGTCTGCACCGAGGGCCATGGGAGTGGTGTCTGGCTGTGAACGGGCCCTGAACACCAAGCAGAGGGTGTGAGGGCTGTCCCCTCGCTGGGGACATCTCCGGCTGGTGCTGCCCCCCAGGAGCCCCCCATGATTCCCCCCCACCCCATCCCTCCGACTTTGCCTTCCCCTGCACTGCCCCCCCCAGCTCATCCCAGCCTTGGATCTTCATCCCAGCTGGGGATGTGCAGGAGGGGGTGCTCAGACCTCTCCCCATACCTCAGCACAGCCCCCAGCCCCCGAGCCCCCCAGGCCCCACCCCCCTGCCTTGCTCCCCACCGCCTGCTCAGGGCAGCCCTGCGGCTCAGCACGGATCTGCCTCAGATTGGGGTAAAACGGGAGCAAATGCCCCTACAGCCACAGGCCGTCTGCCACGCGTGCAACACTGCCCACTTGCAGGGACTGCTTTTCACCTCCATTTGCTTGGCTATACTGAATGCACCGGGTTTTTTTTATATATATATATATATATATATATATATATGTAATGCATTTATAATTGGGTGGCACACATATTTATATGGCTAGGCTGCATGTGTGTTTATGCGCTGTGTGTGCTTGTAACGCCCTGCGTGCTCCAAATCTTTCCAGCTGTGTTTGTACAACTTACGCGGCTTATTCGGTACGTGTAATATGTATCTAGTTTACAGACATATTTCGTGGAATATACCTTTAAATTCCTATAGCTCCCATAGGTACCACGCTGGTACGTCTCCGCTGCTGTCCATCTGTACACACGAGGACACACCTCTGCCTCGGCTGCCCCGTCGAAGGTGTCTGCCGCCGCGTTTCCCCGTTTCACGCGTAATTTTGGCATTGTACCCCTTGGCTTCCCCTACGGAAGTTGAGCAGCGGCTTTAGCACCGTCCTTCCTCCAGTTACCAGTGGTGACTGAGCCGGGGACAGCCAGGGCTCAGCCTGGCTCTGGGTGCTGCGTTGCGGCGGCCACGGCGCTCCGCAGGCGCGGGCAGGGGCATCCCTGCGCCCCCTCCCCTCCAAACCCGCACCCCTTCCCGGAGGTAACTTCAATACTCAGTTCTGTGTTTGGGAGAGCAGCGTGACGTTAGGTAGTGCCCGCAGGGAGGCTACGGGAAGCCCTTTTTCCTAGGAAAAAACCTCACACAATTTCTCAATTTTTTTGGCTTTTAGGGAATACATTTATCCCGAGCCACCCCTAGGGATGTGCTCCTGGCCGGGGGGGCTGTGGAGAGATTGTTCTGCTGTAAGGAAAGGGCAGGAAAAAAGTATTGTCATCATGGGTTTTCCACCCTCCCTTACAAAATCAGCCCTTCTCTCTAACGAAGTTCCCGGTAAAGGGGAAAGGCACCTTCCTGCTGCTGCTGCTCCACTCGCCAAGCAACTGCTGAAGGGACGAACACACATTTGTGGTTTACTGGGCGTCACTGTCGTCCCCTTTTCCTCTTTATTTACCCGAAGTGCTTCGAGAAGGAAAAAAGATCTCTCCCCCCACCTCAAGTTTCACCTCTCCCTAAATATTTGCTCTAAAAATATTAGTCTCTAATGGAGGCAGAAGCCTGTTTGATTAAAGACAGCTTTCCAAACAATTTCCAAACAGCCCGGCAGCATCCGTGCCGGTACCAGGCACCGCTCTGAGCCGCTGCGGCAGCCCCTGAGCCGCAGCATCCTGCGCTGTGGCTTTAACAGGGAAAAATCAAGTGTAAATACCTGCAAATACCACTCTGGCAGACATCTCTGCCTTTGATTCCTCTGTGACAAGCATGACAATCCGCTGAAATGAAGGCACCTCGGAGTTCATTATGAGAGGGGAAAACTACTGTATCTTTGCTGCTGCAGCATCAGATCCGCATTTTCTCCAGCGGAGTTTTGGAGGAGGGGGTGGGGGGAGATCCATACGTTTAGCGTGCATTGAACAGACGCTTCGGCGCCATCTCAAACCATCCGTCCCGTCGATTTGGGATTCTGGGTACAGGTTTCAGCCTTGGGGGTTGATTGCGCTAAGTTTGGTGCAGGAGTTTCGAGAGGGAAGAGCGTGTTTGTAAACACAAGCTCTGCTGCTGCAAGGCTGGCTGGCGTAACGCCGGGTGAGGTACGGTTGCGGAGTTTTGTCAGTCCTGCTCTCCCCGTGATACGCGCCGATAATCTGGCTTTAATGCCGCGATTTAAGGCGGAGGAATAATGCAAAATAATTCTTTGCGCGGGGAGAATTCGTGCAATGAAAAATGCGAACTCCAATATTCCTCGTTCAGACAAAACAAGGACGTATTTAACAATGCCTAGTTAAAAATAAAGAGGAAATCTATTAATGTACTAACTACAGCGCTATTATAGGCATCAAAGCACCCTGATGCTTTGAGGTAACTTTATTTCCATCAGGCTTTTTAAAGAGTGCAACATTAAAAAAAAAAAAAAATAGAAAAAATCCCTTACCATCCCGCCTCACTGAAACCCTGCCATTTTACTCATTAATTTTGTAATTAATCAGTTAAGAAGTTCTGACTTATTGGATTAAAGGGACGGGGAAATGCAATTCCGCCCAGCCTGATTTTAATGCGCCGTGGTGAAATTGCTCTTTTGAGCCTCCTGCCTCAGCTCGGGGTGGGCAGGAGCCCCAGGGCCGGGGGGACCCTCAGGGGGCCCCTCCGGTGTCACTGACCCCCCCGCGTCCCTGCGGGGGTCCTTGGGGCGACCAACCGGCCCCGCCGATGAGCCGGGGGGTGGGGGGCACGGGGGTTCTCCCGTTCCCTGGGCTCCCCTCGCCCCCCCATCTCCCGGGGCTGTGGACATCCGTCCCTGCCCTGTGGGCGGCCTCCGGGCAACGGGGACGGGGTCGGGGGGGCTCTCCACCGGCCGGGGGCACGGCCCATCTCCCAAAATACAGATGTCCAAAAATACAGCCCGTCTTCCCCCCGACCCCAGCCCCACCTCCCCGGGAGTCACCCCTGCCTGTCCCTGCCCTGCCTGTCCTTGCCCTGCCTGTCTTTCCCTGCCTTTGCTCTGCCTACTTCTGCCCTGCGTATTCTTGCCCTGCCTGCCCCTGCCCCATCCTTGCTCTGCCCGTCCCTGTCCTGCCTGTTTGTGCCCGTCCTTGTCCTGCCTTGCCTGCTCTTGCCCTTCTCACCCCAACCTCCACCTGCCCTGCCCCTGCCTGTCCCTGCCCTGCCTGCCCCTGTCCCCTCAGCAGCCTGCAAAGCTCCCCTCCAGCGACGGGCCTCTGCCCTGGTCCCTGGGGCAGTGGGGACAGCCGTAGGTGGCTTTGGAGGGAGAGCGGGGGCAGTTTGGGATGGATAAACTGCAGAGCCCACCCGGCCATCGAGCATTTTAGGGAAGGAGGAGGCTTTCAAGGGGATCCGGCCTCTCCCCATCGCCCATCAAAAGGCACTTAGGCATTTGCATCCCAGAGGCTTTTTCCCGGAGTGACAGCCCTGGGTGTCACAGGCCTGGTGACCTGCTCTGAGCTCGCTCCTCCAAAGGCACTCCACGCTCGTCCTTCCTCCGAGACACGCGCATTCGCACAGCGGGCAGCGCGGTGCAGGGAGCGCCGCAGCATCAGCTGTGGCCATTCCCTGGTGACGGCTTGCACAGCCCCATGTGGACGGAGCGCCGTGCAGAAGGCAGGAAGCAAGGGAAACAGCCAGAGATTATTTTTACAGTATACGCTTTGCAATTAGATACGTCCAACGGAGTATTTCTCTACCTCTGCCTTTGATCTTTTGAAAACTAGACAGCCTTATTAATACCATTTCTCTGTTTTCAGCCATTTTGCGTTTCTTGTAGAACTAATGTACAGCAGCGATCCATCTCTTTTCTTCATCTTCTTCCGATTCTTTCCAGAACAAACAGGCACTCCTGTCCACACTGTCCCACTGAGATTTCTTTCTTCTTTCTCCTCGTGTCATCGCCGACACACTAGAATAAAAATCTGTGTATTTTGCGGGACAATTTTGACAAAATCATGGATGCGGTGTAAACCCAGTGCCCTGAACCTACTACGCAAGATCTGTTACTCTTTTTAATTCGTAAACCCGGCAAAACTTACATACAGAAACGGATGCTTTATGCTAATTATTTAGGAAAGACTTTTTTCAGCAGTGCAGCAAACCTCTGGAGTTTCTGCATTTGTTTCGCACTTAAAAGAACTCGGTGCAAATGTAATCAGCACATTAAAGTGCATCTTTCATTAGAAGACGGGGAGCAGGGAGGAAGTCTGTCCCACCTGTCTCCATGCTGTCTACCAGGTGACCTTGGAGCGGTTCATTCATGTGGAGTTCTGTATTTGGGTATTATTATTATTATTATTATCCCCTCTTTTCCCCTCCCCGTTGCCAAAATTCCCAGCCTCTCCCGAGGCACTCAGAGAAAATCCGCAGGGTTAAAGCATTTCCCCTGGCCTTGCCCTCAGAGATGTGGTCCCTCGCCTCCAGAGCTGGAGGTGGCAGGGGTGCTGGGGAGAGGGATGGGGACCCCCACCAGACTCTCCAGCACCGACGGGACCTCTGCTTCTCGTTTTGTGGAGGTGGGTTTAAAAAGCAAAGGCAAACGAGTTTTTCTAGGAGGGGAGATGGGTTGAGGGGGATTTAGGGGATCTTGAGTGGTTTCTATTCAAGTCACTCTTCTGTTGCATAAAAATAACACATGGGAAATGTTGTCCCTCCTCTTGCTCTGCACACAAATGTGAGAGGAAAGGGCAGGTGGGGAGGTGGCCGGGGCAGGGAGCTGTTAGGACCTGCCCACAGAGATGTCAGGTCCAGGCTCGGTGCGGTGCTAGCAGGGAAAGATTGGTTCAATGTCGCCCTCTCCGGCACTGAAACCTTTCTTTATCACTTCCAGCCCTGCTGGGCTTCTCCCTTCCTGTCCCCCTGCCCATCTACATCGTTTGTGTCCCCCTAAAGCATATCTCCATCCTCCCTCAAAGAAAGATGGCAGAGACCTTACCCTGCTTCCTTCTCTTCTTTCTCTCTCTCCCCCTTGCATTGGTCTCTGCTCCTCCTTTACTTCTCTCTGGCAGTCCTTGCCCTCTGTCGCTCTGCAAACCCTTCCTGTGAGCAAGCTGTTCTCGGTGGGCATGGAGGTGAAAATCCACCTGGAGACAATAAAATCCACCGGCTTGGCTATTTCTACCCCTAAAGACCGTCCCTCAGTGAGACACAAGAGAGAGACAGACATTGTAAAGGCACTTTCTCACTCAGCCTAAGCCATGAATTTTAAGTCCTCAGGACGGAGCCCATTTCACATGGTGTGTGTTTGTGTAGATTCAGCACAAGGCAGGGACCGTACTGTTATTCCCCCAATATTTCCGCTTCCCTGATTCCGATGGTGCCACTGTTTCATCCTCACTAGAGATTCATGTATTTTTACGCCCCTCTTTTTCTTCTCGTGCATCTGACTCACTCTTTGGGGTTTAACAGTTTTAGGCATATAGTTTATTATTCATAGTATTAATAACAGGTATCATGCTGCTATAGCAATTAAACAATTATGGAACTCATTCCGGTTTGGTCAGCCAGAATGCCCCATATGGCAGAAATATACCTTATAATGCGAAGAACTACACAAGTTGATAGCTGGGCACTAAGTGTTAGGTTTAGCTTTCCGTAAACTGAAGTATGTGCATTTCTTACCCGGTCGGATCCTCCATAGACCCATAAAGCAAGCGATACAGTCATCTGCTCTTAAGATGCTCTAAGAGCTTGGAGAAATTTGCCAAGAGTGCTACTTCTGTAGGCTCTTGTTACCATGAATCAGTGATGAGGTTCAGTGTTTGCCTTTACACCCACTTCTCTGGGCTTTCCCAAGCCTGGGGCAGCTTCTTGTTGGAAACAGGGCACGCATTCGTGATACTGGGTTTTGCGAGATGCTGCTGAACAAGGTTCATTACTCTTATTCTGTAACAGTCGATCCATTGCAAAATGGTCCTCACGCTACCCAGATCCACCCCCTTACCTGCCCAGGAGTCACTCTGTCCGGGGCAGGTGACTGGACCAGCGCACGCCCCAGATGGTGCAGCACATGGGAGTTAAACTCCTGAAGCAGTAGAGCCCAGCCTGCCTGAGGAAGCGTCTCCCCACTCATCCATCCTTCACTGACTCCCCACTTGGCAACAGATGCGGTTTCATTACGGCGCAAGGAGTTCCCAAGGCTCAGAGAGGCTGGCGTTGGTAGAGACCCTTCGCTGCATTGAATCACAGCCATTTGCAAATGCCAAGTGGATTTTTCTCCCCTCAGATAAAGAAGAGAGGCTGAAGATTGTAAGAAGAAAGCTAGAGGTGTCAAAGGTCTGAAGGGTGCTTTCTGTGCCTGAAGATCTGTGTTAGGCTCATCTGGGATAGCCAGAGCTCTGCATCCCTGCGTGTCCCCACCACCCTTCTGATGAAGGGAGATGAGTTGAATTTTCAGCCTCTTCGATTTGCTCCTTTCCCATGACGTGACAGTTCTAGTCCAGCACAAAGTTCATTATTTTATGGCCTGATTTCATTCTTGGACTTTTTCTTCCCATCAGATTCTGTTGTTCTCTGCGTGTGTGATAATCTGCTTGTATATTAGCAGAGCCAAATCCTGAGCGGTGCAGAGCTGACCGTGGCCATTGCTCGTGAACTCTCAGAACGCGGGGCTCAATGCAGTCACTGCTGAAAACAATATTAATCCCTTCCTTTCACCTTGCTGTCACTTAGCTCGGATCATAGTTATGGCAAACCCGAGGACAAGATTAAAAACGTGACCTAGGTAAGCGTAGATACCCGGTGAAGTGTGCAGAGCTAAACCAGCTTCCGCGAGTCAAGGGCTGAAGGTGACACACGGACCACAGCGATACCTCTGGGGTGTTTGATCCAAAGACTGGAAGCTTCTAAACAGGACACAAACGGTTATCCACGCTTTTAATACCTTTTTCGATCTTCATGATATAAAGGTTAAGAAATAAGCGGTTGATTGGAGTCAGAGTAAAGGAAGAGTTCACTCACAAAAAGGTGATTTTTACCCCTCCTCCTTTACTCTCTCTTTCCCCGCTGTGTCTGAAGGACAAACTTTGTCCACACACCAAAGTTTGGTAAAACTGGACTAAAACCCTGTGGAAGCGAACCGTGAAATTACAAAAATACAAATACAGCCAGCAACTTTTTGCCAACTACTCCTTTATTTAAAAGAAGGGGAGAATATGATTTTATTGTGCGCGATTCCCAACAACTCTAATTTCTACACTTGAATATGCAAACCCTAATTTCAGTGAGGTGTCTGTGCCCAGAAAAGATCAAGCCTTGCGGATTTTTCAAAATTCCTCTACGGGAATTTCTGTGTCCTGGTCAAACAGTTTTAAAAGCCGGCATTAGGAAAATGAAAACAAACTGTTGATGACCTAGAACGTACATAGAGGGAGAATCAGATGATGTAGCTACAAGGTAATAAATGCTTGGAATATTGAAATGAATAGTAGAGCTCTTGAGTTAATGAAAAGCCAGTTAGGCCAATAAACATCTAAAAGAACACATATGAACAAACATCCATCTTTTTAGCTCATCGAATGAGTGCTGTTTGCAGCTTTAGCACATTCAGGGCCGGTTCCTGGTGGAGTGGGCAGTAAACAAGTGAATCAGATGGTCAGCGTACTGGCTGAATTTCTCAGCTGTGTATAACAGAGTCCAACAAGAGGCATCCCTGGCTAATTGCTGAGCATCCACGAAAATGCAGAGCTGCTGTACGCTCGTGGGGATGCAGTATGTGCGTGGCTATATGCATGCACCTGACACCCTATGCAGAGCCTGAGCTAATGGGTTGCACACAAAGGAGATATGAATGTATGACAAAGGAGAGTCCAGCACCAACCCTGAAGGCAGAGCTTGAAATCTTTTCTGTGTCGTTAATATCCGGCGCTGGCCTAGGGGCTGCAGCCTTTCTGCACGGCGTAAGTCTGAGCCCGTGTATTCAAATGATAGCAGGTCAGTCAAGAATATCTCTTGTCCCTTCTTTTATGTTGCTCCAACCTCCCTCTGCACATGTTTTTTATCCGACAAAGAGCTCCTACCCAGATTCGGTGTTCACCTCTGCAGTAGGATGTCCGTCTGGGCCACTTCACGCTCCATCTAGGGGTGATCTGTGAGTTACCGAGGGCGCGGAGTTTCACCCCGAGTATGTGCCGGGAAGGGAGGAAGGCTGCGGTTTGCATTTTAAATCCCGAAAACATATTTTAGGGGCTCTGCTTCTGTCTGTTCTCCAGTTCCCGAGAAAAACTCAGCTAAGGAAAGATTTTGGTAGAAGCCCAAAACTGACATTCGCCTGCCTTTTCCAGGTAATGCATATGCATGCATGCAAAACTCAGGCATTGGTTGTTTCTGCCTCAGGATTAAAAGCTATGGCATGAACAGAAATAGAAGCCCATCTTTACAAAATTGCTTTTAAAAATTCCATATGCCAGTTGCATACCCTGCAAAGACGTAGAGCTTGAGTAGTGGTAAGGAGACGAGGCTGCCAGTCAGGAACACGAGCTCAGCTTCCCCGCAGGTCTGCGCTTTGTCTTTGGGTCATTTCTCCTTCCCCAGCCTGTTTTTCCTTCTCTAGAAGGGAGGAGGTTCATGCTAAGTATTTATTTGTGTCTCAGAACAGACCTTAACAGGAACACTTTGTTTGTGACCAGGGGATTGACCTCACATTTGCCCAAATATCCTGAACTGCTATGAATGGACCTTTATGTTTGGCATGTACCAGAAATACAGGGATGGCTCTCAAAACCGCTCCTTAAAACCCAGGTGGGTTTTAAAGGGGGTACACGGCCCATCAGAGCGCCAGGAGTTACGTCTGAAGAAGGTATGTGGGATAGCTTCTTGAAATGCAGAAAAAAAAATCGAGATTATTTTGGAAGAGAAGTGTCGTAAACCCCTCTGCAATTTAGCAAAAAAAAAAAGCAGCCCTGACTTTGGTTGTTGTTAGGAAAACAGCAAACCAAGTCCTGCTTGTTCTCCATCCCGCTCTGAATGACTTCTGGGCAGAATAAATCTTTTCTGCTTTTAAAATAAATGAGAGCACTTCACAATGCCAGGGCCATTTAAATTTACAGTGAAATAACGCCAGGAAACGAGTCGGGCTCCAATTTGTATTCCCAGTGTTTTCCTCCAGCTGAGGAACACAAAGTTACGCTCTCGCCCGTGGCGTGGTGGTGAGCGTCCAGCCCCGCCGCCCTGCGAAGCTGATTTGAATGTAAAAGCAGAAACCGAAGGAGCCGTCCAGAGCAGAGGATGCAACCTTGCTTCCCCGAGAAGCTGCAACCAGAGCGTCCTCCACAAGGTCACACCCTGCGAGAGACTTTTCCCTTCCGCTGGACGCTGGAGGGGATGGGAGCGCAGGGCCGGGCGGCTGCTCCCCGTCTGCCTCCCCGCACTCTTTGTTTATCACAAAAGATGAACCTTCGCGGGAGCGCTGCGAGCAGTGCTACGCTGCAGGAAATTTTCAGCGGCTACAAGGTTTATGATTTTTGTCAAGTGCAGTTGGAAAAAAAAAACGAACCAAAAACCCAAACCAACAAACCACTTAAACTAAACAAGCCGTAGGAACCTTGCAGATAAAATACTGATATAATTTAGGGCAGGGGTAAGGTCGAATTGACAGTCAGGAGACTGGAAACAGTGGAGTAGTTTTCTCTTGCAGTATTTCAGAGTATGCATTTTTTTCCTCTTTCCAGGCATCTATCACGGAAAGGACTGCTTTGGGTTGCTTTGGGAGGTCCGGGAATTGCCATTTTCTTTCCCTTCAAAGCTGGAAACGTCAGGACCCTTCCCGTTGATTTGCCTAGCCCTTCATTAATCCATTTGATTTAGTTGTGTTTGAAGGAAAAATGAGGCGGTTGCTGCTTATTTCTAGCAAAATTCTCCAGTTTGCTTTTCTGGCTGCAACAGTTTGGGTTTTGAAAAATCGGCTTTTAATCTGAGAAAACGTTTTGAAGCGGCACGTTTTTAGCGTGGAGGTTTGCATTAGCTTTACACGCGTTTGTGTGATTCTTAATAGCAGAAGTTTTATATTTCCCAGAACTTTCATGATGTTTAAAGTCAATCAAAGGAAATGGTCTTAGGGAGAGGTAGTTGAAAATACCCTCTGTAGAAACAATTTGAAATGGGTTTAGTCTTTTTCGAAAGATTTCAGCTTTCCGAGAGCTGGGTTGGAGCCGCCTCCTCCTCCTGCGATTAACTGGGGCATCGCTGTTGTCTCGGTGGAAATACGAACTAGTGCCTTTTTGTTAATGTCTTTTTGAAGTCAGTTTGGAGGATGAATGCCCGGACCCAAATTGCTAACGTGAAGCTGCGTGGTCCTGGGGAAAAAAAAAAAAAAATTAGAAATGATGTTAGCAGGCAGCTAAGAGAGCAAATACCTGTTCGTGATCCTCTTTGAACAAAGATAGGTGAGCGGTACGAGAATGTGACCGCACCTATACTGAGCGTGAGGCTGCGATATTTTTTTTCTGTATTTGTGGTTTTGGACTTGGAGCTCAAAAATGGTTTGAAGTTTTTGTGTCGATTGTGAGCAGGCTCAGCGAATCCCCAGGTTCCAGCAGGATACGGTCTTATCCTTTGGGTAGATAAAGTGGCAAATAGAAAAGAGTGGCTAAGGAAGTTTTACATCATTAAGGCATGAAAGGAAGAGGCACATAAAAAAGGTTTTTCACTCCCTTCCCTCTCTCCTTCCCGGCGTTGGGATGGTTTCTGTTTTATTTATGGATGTTGAAGAATATAGCTTCCTTCTTTTCCTCTAACCAAACCCCCCACAGAAACCAAACAGAAATTAGAGCTGACTCGAGCTAAGAAATCAACATTTGGAAACTCAGCTGAACTTGCCCATTCTCCCTCCTGTCATTATTCTGCATAAGCTGGATCCATTTTTCCCCACCGCAATCAGCTGTGAAGGAGAACTTCCATTGATTTCAATAGGAACAAGCTGGAACGTGTTATATTTAAATATTTGAATCCTCAGCTGTGCTACCAAGGCATGTCAATCCGTCTTAATACTTTATTTCAGGTTATTATATTAACAAAATTCAATGATATGCTATAACAAAATTGCATTACATACTATCTCTGTGTTTTGAGCTATCAGACTCCGTACGCACTGGCGTTCCTTCTCTGCGTGCAAGCGAGTGATTGCATGCGAGCTGTTTCTCTAGATCCGCTTTGAATACGCTACGTTTTTAATTCTTGAAGAAAAAAATCCTGGAACAACAACCAGACACGCACAGACGTTTCTTAGGTTGTGAAACCAGATTCTCGCAGATTTGTATCGCCGAGAACGCAGAGAAAGATCAAATGCTCTGGGGTTGGCTGTAGGCTGTCAGACATTACCGCGACCAGCACTAAGGGATACCTCAGCCAAAAGGAGACCCCAAATTAGCGACCTGTGTCAGGAATAAACTGGTCATGCACCACAAACAAGATTCGGTAATTAAACCCCTCCCTGGCACAGGCACAATTGATGCGGAGCGTGTGCGCCGAGGCACACAAAGCAAAACAACTTCGCTGGCGGAGTTAACTTTTTAAATCCAGTTCTGATGAAACGGTGAAAATACAAGCTGGCATTTATAGGGGAGCATCAGTTCTTTACAGCAATGAGATCCGCGACTCGGACGCACGCATGGAAGCAAGGGAACAAGTACAAACCATATCCAAATGTGGAGCTTAATCTCTCTATCATCTAGAGACAGAGAGTCCGTTGCTGCCCACCAACCTCTCCCGGTTTCAGATACGCACCCCGGCTCAGAAACCCTCTCTTTCTAAACATGGGCTAATTCTGCAGAGCGTGGTTTTGGCTTTCGGTGCAGACTGCCCCGGGGCTTTGCTCGCCTCTGCTCCCGGTGAATTCCAGCACTGCTGGGGCTGCTCTGACATCAGGTGCCTTTGCTGAGTCAGGTCCTGCTGCACACCCTGCCACGCAGCATGCTGCATCTGCTGGGGTTGGGATGGACGGGGTGGGGGGGGGGGAAGGGCATTTTTAACTATTTAATGCATGAGGTCATACTGCAGCGACCCGCCGCGCTGCAATGGAGCCAGCGTTGTCCACGCCAGGGCTGCTCGCTGGGGACGGTCACTCCGGGGACTGACTCCGTGGAGTCTTTCTTCTCCGACAGACGATTTAACCCTTCAGCTTTCTGACAGCTGAATAAATAGGCAAATGAAGCAGGGCTTAATCGAGTGTCCACCCCCTCCAAAGGCCCTGTATTAAAGAACTGAAGGAACTAATTGCTTGTGTAGTGCCCTGTGACTGCGGAAAGGCTCCCGGAGGTTTGC
>VZSC01005436.1:298407-335650 GCA_013398225.1 Steatornis caripensis
GATAAATAAATAACAACTACCAGGAAACCAGCTTGTATTTTGAGATGATTTAGCAAGAGCAAGGCCAAGTAGATACGTGCATTGGTTAGACTCCGTGGATGGCATCCACTGCCTTCCTGATTTGCTTTTGTTCTCTTTCGGCTAAGCAAGTGGGAATCAGGGCTGTGCAAAGGCTCTGCTTCCTTTGGGAATTAAAACTGGAGGACAGTGATTTTCCTCTTATTTCCATCAGCCTGGCTTGGCAGTAGTTCCAGTGAAGTCAGTTTACACTCTCCTAAAGCCAGTCTCTTTCCCCAGCTCCTGCAGGTAGTCTGGCATGATTTTGGCCTAAGAAAGGCAGGACCGACGTGAGTGTTTGGTTGAAATGACAGTTTTAGAGTTCGCTGTGGACCTTCCATGCGAGGTTGCCATCTGTGCAAGGAAATCGAGCTCGCAGAGTTTGGAATATGTCCGCTTGCTGGGGATGTACCCAGGGGCTGCTCATCGCGGAGCCCAAACCGCACTCAGGTCCTGCGAAGGACTGGCTTTTCTTGGTTTTCACTCTAAACCTTGATTTTCAAACTTTGGAGGCTTCACAAAAGCCTGGGCACTGAGCGCCAACAACAGACATACCCAATAGATTGCAGTAGACCCAAGCGTTTTCAAAAAGCATCGGAAGTTGTCTGCTTTGGCGTAGGCAGAGAGCACCAAAAAGCTTTCCCTACGAACAGGTTGGGTTTGGATTATCAGTCCTAGAGTTTCTTGCATTCGCTGCGCGGTAGCTGTTAGGGATGAGGTGGGATCTTGCCGGACAATTGCTGCGCTTTGAGGAGGTTCACACTCAGCTGCCACTCCTGAGCCGCGGCTCCCGCCCAGCTGAGCCGATTCAATGGTCCCAATCTGTCGACGGTGTTTTGTTCAACTTTGCTCCCGATATTTTGTTGTCTCTCTCTGGCACGCTGGGGAACCGTACCACTTTCACACTGGAAAAATTGACCAACTCCCAACAGAAAATTACTTGAAATTGTAGGATAGCCATGAGTTCTTACTTTGCGACACAGGTATGTTTTGTGCTCCCATTGAGTCTCTTATTATAGGGAATTTAGATACGGAGCAGAAGCATCTGGCCTTCAAAGAACTCCAAAATTGCCATGGGATGTTATGATAATGCTGCTTTTATGTGACTGATCTTTTCCATTTGTCCTTTGCTCTCTAGGTAACAGCTTGGAAAATGTCACCTTTTCGTAGGTAAAGAGAATGCTATTCTGCGTAGGGTTTGTGAGAGAAACTTTTATTATAATCATCCTACATGAGATGCAGACGCCGAAGCAGCCAGCAAATTCTCGTCAAATGAACCCAAATCAGGAAGGTCAAATGTTCTCATGGAGAATGCGAGATAAAGGCGACTTCTGTGCCTGTTCTTGAATATAGCATCTTCTTTGACTGTTCAGAAAGATATTTAAAATTACTTCTAGCAGCAGGCTGGGTAACAATATAACCGTGTGTGCCAAGCTAAAAATAACCATTGGAACTGCATTTGTACTACGCTGTGAAGTATGTGATTGCTGGGAGAGATTTCAAAACTTCCTTGCTTTTTCGCTTTCTGTCTTACATTAATTACACTTTTCCTACATGTCTTCAACATATCGGATGTCAGGTTTTCCTCCTCATTTGCACACTCACCTTGGGTTTTGCAAGGTGTTACTAGATTTTTAGTGGTAGTGGAGCTATTAGGTGGATTTTATTACACTGAGAGTTTAAAGAAGTTACTGTTAAAATAAATTGTAACCCAAAGAACGAACACATAGAAATACGGTTTTATAAAACCCTGTAGCAATGGCATAGATCCTGCGGTTTCACCAAAAATCAGTGAAAAATCAATTATAGGGCATTATTTTAAAACTGTTCCTATGCAGCGCTTGCAAAGTAAATGTTACAGCGTGCTCTTATATGAAAGCAAAAAATGTATTAGTTAATCCAGCTTCTAAACCAAAGCGGAACATGAATGAAACGCGTGTTTAAAGCAAAAAAAAAAAAAAGAAAACGCAGAGGAAATGAAGGGAGAAAAATCTAAAGCTGTCTAAAGCTTCTAACAAGCTTTCTTTTCTGGTTTTTTTTTTTAGGTTTTCTTTTTAAGCTGATAGCATCCTTGTGTTGAGCTTCGAAGTAAGAGCGCTTGCGCGCGCATGTGTGTGTGTGTGTGTGTGTGGCGGGGAAGGAGCACTCCTCCGGGGCTGGCGGGCTCCCTGACACCTCTGACCACGTCCGCGATGACGTCTGATCTTCATCCCCATTGACATGCGGGCGCAAGCTAGGCTGCTGTCTTCGCTCATGGCACCAGTACAGCACTGCTGGTGCGGAGCACTCTTGCAGGCGGAAATCTGGGCGTTTGTGGTACCTTAAGGGAGGTTTTCATCCTTTGTGCCGTCCCAGTACACTGGGCTCCTGCAAAGGGACGGGGACATCCAGAGCTCCAGACACTGCTGTGGTGAAACCCCCAATGGTACCAAAAACATGTAGGCTGGATGATCAAGGCTCTGGCCAAGTTTCTGCTAGCAGTGCAGATGTAATCGGAGGGACCCTGGAGCTGTGTAAATTTGTGGTAGGATGGGGTTGAGAATCTGGATCTCCTAAGTCCCAGGGTATTTTACACCCACGGCATGCTCCCATCCCATTTGGCCGCTCTCTGTGAAGCACCGTTGCCCCAAGAGAAGGCAGGCAGGAAGAATTTGCAAAGGTGCAACTGAAGCTCAGTGGAAGCTGGGGCAGTTGGTGCCTTTGGAAGATCTCCATCCAACATCCAGCGTCCCCCCCACCCCATCTTGTGTGTGCGCGCGCCTGCTGCGAGTACACAAAGGTACTTATCGTTGTGGGGACAGTCTTTTGCTTTCATTTCCTCCACGTTTCTCAAAAAAAAGTCTGGGTACCATGCCCATCTAGAGAGACTTTTCTGTCCAGCCAATGGTGAAATTCACTGTTGAGAATTTTTTATTCGGCATCTTGAAATTTATGTAGGAAATACAGGCTGTGAACAGCAAAAAGATGGCAAGACACATTGATTATGTGGCCACCAGAGATCGGGGATGCCCAACAGAGGAGAGGAGGCGTTGGTGTGCCCGTTTGCTGTTGAGGAAACCGAGGCATAAACTGTGGTGGCATAGGGCAAAATCCTAAATTAGGCTGAGGACAGGACCAGGACTTCATGCAGGAGCCTGAGCATGTGTGAGATGCTGTGGGCTCTGCCACAGCCCCCGGCACTGCAGACGATCCGTGCTCAGCTGCGGCCGAGGCATCGCCAGCGCCCAGCGCCCACAGACGCATCCCCACAGCATCCCCGGTCCTTCCCTACGGGGCTGCCCGGATCGCGGGATCGCCTTCGTTTCTGTACCTTAACAACTACCTGCAGCACAGCAGGTGGCCGCTCACACCTTTCCTCCTAAAACACAGCTAAGAAACGAATTCCAGATTTCACGAAACCCGAAAGGGACAGGAAAGAGGCTGGATCTGTCCACTCCTTTCCCAGTCCCTGTGTTTATCTGCCTGCGGAAAATGCTCGGAGGTGGCTGGCAGAAGCTATATTTCGATAACAAGACTGAAACGAACATGTGTACACAGTTGTTTTCCCTGACCGGGGTCTGTGTAGTTCTTCCGGAAGGTTAATAAATGGTATGCAAATCCTCTTAAATGGCTGTGTTTACACCAGAGCTTAGTGGCTCCAGCCATGTCCTCTACTTCTAACTCCCTAAGTTTTAGTGCAAAAAAGAATTTGCTTCCCCACGCTCTTTAGAGCTCCCCCAGGTTTTGTTCGTGCTTTTGTTCAGCTATCTGTTCCGGGATCAGAAAGGAATCACCAGAAGAAAAAAAAAAATGCTAAGTTTGCCTCACCGAAAAACAAAAAAGAAAAGGAAAATAAAGATCTTTTACTTAAAGACAGGAGGCTACTGTAGTGTAAAATGAATGATTAATAAGGAGAAGAAAAACCTGGTTCAACAGGGCAAATGCTCAATAACAGCGCGTTTAATCATTGGCAGATTAGCTGCAAATGCAAAGTGTCTGCTGCGGCACTCTGTTAACTCCTGCTGTAAAGTGTTGGCTATTTCTTTAATGACAGCATAACGTTTCATTGTGCATTTACTTTAAAATCCAGTCCTTAAGTGTTGAGGTGTTTGACTTTTTTTTTTTTTTTTTCCTTTTTGGCTTCCCCTGTCCTCAATGAATTTTGTGACGCGGGAATATGCGGTGAGCTGTGTCACCTTTGCAAATACTGCTGGGCTGGAGTCGCGTCTATGGGGGAGAATCCGATTTCATAAGGTACAGGCTCAGCTTTGGCACCCACTGACTTCTCTCTCTTGATTTCATTTTCTGGCAGCGCTGATGCTGTCCTTGCGTAATTGTCCTTATGAGAACCAAGTACACCGTAACAAGTGCATTTATTTGTTACTGTCTAGCTTTGGGAAAGGCATTGATGCAAAATCTTCTCTTGAGCGCTATAATCATTGCAAACAGAGGATCTGATTCGTGAAGGTGCTTTTTAAAAATATAATTATGTCTCTTGCTTATTGTCCAAAGGATGATTTGTTGCACACAGGTTGTATTTATTATTTGCATTCGTGATGAACGTAGGAATCTCTTACTAATGGGCTGCGGGCACTTTGAGGACAGCTCTAAGCAGCTTTCCATGGTGGTGGTGTGTGTTCGCCGCTTTCCAGACTCGGGGAGACAACGGCATCACCCATGGCCTGAGGGCTGCAAGGCCAAACAACGCAGGCTCCCCCGCTCTCTTTTATAAGAGAAGGGGTTGTTTCTCCACATCATCTAAGTAGCCCTTCTCTGCACCGGCTTCAGCTTCTGAGCGTGGACTACCACATCTGGGTTAGTGTGGGACAGGAGCAAAGGTATTGGCGTAAAAAAAGAAGGTTTTGGCCAGACAAAGGTGCAGAATTGGTGACCGAATTAGTACTAAAACTGATACATAGAGCTGGGCTGGACTGCCCAAGAGTCTGTTCGTTATTCACAGCGGCCTCCGCGAGCAAGCCTTAGTGCACGGGATCACCGCGGCTGCTATTTGTCGCGTCTTTTGTGGGACTGGATGCTTCAGCCTCACGGCATCGCTCCCCACGCGCAGGTAAAGTTCTGCGATAACAGGAGAAGCAAGAGGCCGTTTCCCCGCTAACACACAAACATTCGGTTTCTGCTCAAACTCATAGCGTAAAGCAGAACTCTGTTTGAGAAAGGCTGGGTGAGCAGCAGTGCAAATGTTGTAAACGCTAGGTCACAGGAATGTTAGTAATGATTCTATTTTGCATTAATATTGTTGTTAATCATCACAATCATCCAGCGTTTTCAAACAGCGGGGATTGTTTGTCAATGAAGCGTACCTAGCCGAGCTCACCGTTCTTTCCCTCCTCGAATGCGTTTGACCGGCTCTCCTGGCAATCATGCTTTCCGTCGCATTGTAATTCTACAGATCGCCTGTCACATTGCAGAAGAGATAGAAACAAAGTGGCGTGTATAGGAATTTGACCATTTGAGCTGGTTTTAAGCTCGTTTCAATTAAGTTGGTAAACTATTGGCGATAAGCTGCCCCTGCCTGGAGTCACCTTCGCTGGTAGTCAGTAACGGATGTGAGATATGCGAAGTTCGCCATAGACTCACATTTATCCCCAATAACTATAGAGCGATGAGAGGCTGATAATGCACACTCTGTCATTATCTTTAGCACTTTATATATATATTTGGCTTCCACGGCAGAAATGTTCTCATGGCTGTTGTAAGTGAGGCATCACCTGTGTAACAGATTTTCTGACGCTTCTACTTGCTTCTCAAATTCAGAATAAGAGGTGTGAGCGCGACGGGCTCTGGAAGGTGGTGGGAAGACTGAGGAAGACACAGGAGAATCGCAGTAGCTATCGGAAGGTCTTACGCAGACTGGAAGCATTTGCATTCCCCGTTTGCAGGTGGGACTGGATTACAAAATCTGGTTTTTAGGTGCACGACAGCGTTATTCCCCAGAAGGACAGGGCTTTCCGAAGCACGTGACAGCCGTAAGAGCACGAGCACGTGGTCTATGGCCTCCGGTGTCTGCAGAAATCTTTTCCTGGCCACCACCTGGGTCAGAAGAGACATCGGCATAAGTAGCTCCACAGAAAACCAAACTGACGCGAACAAGGGCGTCAGGAGCTTCATGGATCTGCTGTTTCCTAAAGCTTGGTTGCAAGTCCCAAATAAAAGGTTGAACTGCCTTACAGCCCACCCCAGCCAAATACCTGCTTTGTTAAAGCGTTCTGCAAGGAAGCTCTGCTACAGTGTGTGCTAGCTAGTTAGAGCCCCCAAGCACTGGCAATTTTAGAGATGATCTCTATTTTAGAGATCAAAGCTCGTGACAGGATGCAATTATGTTTAGAAGAGACAAGCGATCAGGGACTAAAACTTTGCATAGGAAGCAAATGAGCTTGGCGTAGGAAATACGGAGTAATGCTGAGGTTTCTTCTTTGGCTGTTGGTCGTGAGTGGAGGAGTGTCGTTATTAAGATGTTCACTGAGTACCCAGAGAGGGAACATTCGTTGTAGGTTGTTCAGCTCTTCTGTGCACACTGAGCCCTTGTTATGTTTCCCATCCCATTCAGGACTTTTGAAGAAACAAAATACATAACCAAACTGCCACAATTTGGTCAATAAGCATTTTTTTTTCTGGCTCAAGCTTTATTTTTTTTTTTATTTGAAGGGAAGCGTAAAAGTCTCGGTACATACCCTTTGTTCCCCTTGGACTTAGGTTTGTTTCCGTATGAGGTGGCATAGACATTTGGCTTTTGCTGGCTTTCAAAGACGCAGCCATAGCAGGGCTGTTAGGAGCGGGAATGAAGGAGTGTCGGGCGCTGCGAAAAGCAGCTTTGCTCCCCCCGCAGCTGGCACGCTCTCTCTGTCTGTGGGGAACGCAGCCCAGCTGTACAGAAACTGTGAAAAAAAGCCTATGCATGATGCCCCCGCGTTTTTGATGTACATTTTCTGATCTCTTCCGCTAAGCGCTTAGACTGCGTCCTCTTTTACGTGCGTGTTTTCTGTGTTTCTCTGACACCAGACCTATGCTATTAACTGTGGGGTTCTCTCTGGTGAGGAACAGCGAGCGTGATCAATAACCAATATGTATTTCATAAACACTTAGCCAAGGTCAGTAAAACAAGCACGGGGACACACACAGTACCCGCTTGCTATGTCCATGGGTCTCTAGGGAATATTCGTTGCTGTTGGGGTGCAGGTGTTATTTCTGCTTCTCTGTTTTAATTCAGTTGGTCCCTGAAGAACCCTTATGGGCTTTGGAGACCTTCTGGCCACACCTTTTATCAGCTAACCCTATCCATCTGCGGCACCGTGCTGGCCTTTCCTCTGACCTGTCTTCTGCGTGACCTTCATTTTGCCCCACCGCCAATCTGTAGAGTCAGTTCTGGCCCCTCAACTGTTTAACTCTTCAGTATTGCAGCCCTGATTTTTCTTGCACCACAAGGGAAGTCGAAAACCAGCTGTACAAGCAGCTCCTGCTGCTACAGAGATCTCCATAACCAAGGGAGGCAGGTGGACACATTTAGCTAACAAGTTTTGCTGGAGCATTTAGGCCAGTCACTGCAAACAGCCACTGCAGGTCATTGCAAACACCTGGGTGCGCCTCACATTTGGTGGTGCAGCCGAGTTTATAAGGTCAGGGTAGAGGAGCTGGTTCCTCTTCCTGATGCTTGAACCGCCCAGGTCTTTGTGCTTGTGGAGCCAGCAGGTAACAGTTCCATCTTTAATTCTTTTTATCTTAAACTTTTCTTTAGAGAAATGGATTGCTGGGCTAGTTCTCCAAGCACTGGCATCGCCAAAATGCGGACTGAACGTTTGGGTTAGTTTTGTTCTTTGAAAATCTGCCATCCTAAATAAGAGAGGGTACATCTGCGTGTTGGTGATTAGGCCTGGTACTGCTCCGCTCGGGTTAAAAGCCCTGTTTCTCTCCCTGTCAAACACTGTAAGGAAGGAACTTCATCTCTGTAAACCATCCAGTTTAAGTATTTGAACACTAAGTGGAAGTTTCTGGTGATCAAAGTAATTTCCTTGAATAATGTATTCATACATAAACCTGAAAGAAATGTCATAATTGCAATAAGGTGTCTCTGGGGAGTTTGGTTATCATGATATAATCACATCCCTGGAGAGCAAGAGGCACGAGGCATAGCCTTGTGCTTAATAACACCCCAAGGGTGTGATTATCTCATAGCACTCGCACCCTCGTTGTGCCATGTGGCCTGGAGAACTGCAACACGGATGGAAATCCACAAAATTTAAGCAGAGGCGACAAAGACGTGGAAACCTCGGGTATTTGGACACCAATTTCTGCTTTTTTTTTTTTAGATAAAAAGAAAAAAGAGCTAGGAGCAGCATGATAAACAGCAGAGAGTGAAGCTGTTTTCTTGCAGAGCAAGAAAGAATGGGATGCAGTATCTGTCCTCAGCCATCTGCTATGCCTTGTCCTGCCTTCCCTCTTTTATAATTTTTTTTTTTTAATCCACCAAGTTGAATTAATGCGGTGGGGCTCGTTCTGACGCGGCGCAGATCTGACAGTGCGTTGGCAAAGTGGCACGCTGCCTGCGGTACCTGGGCACAGGAGGCAGATTGCTTCCTTCTATGGAGAAAAGCTTGCAGGGAAGGATGAGGCGTGGAGGATGGGGAGCGCAGCGGCTCTGCGCAAACCACGCTCTCCCCATCCTCCTCTCTTCTCCCAGACTCCTGCTCCAGGGCAGTGGGAGAAGGGAGGGTACGAGGCTCGTGCCTCGGTAGGAAAGGCGGGCGGGATGCTGCGGTAGATGGCAGCCATGCTGTTTGTGTAGGAGGCTCTGAAACCTGGGGACCTCGCTCCTCGCTGTGGATCTGCCGGCGCGTCTGTAAGGCGGATGTAGAGGAGAGGTTTCTTTGCAACAGCCGATACGGCTTAAAGTTGCGTTATCTTCTGTGCAGCCTCTCCGTTGGCTTCCAGGGGGCTGCGATGCGAAGGAAGGGCGTTATCAGGGTATTTGCTCCTTGCCCTGCTGCAGCGTTGCTCCCCGTCTGCGGATGCAGAGCACGTGACGAGACCTTCGGACGCTGTTGCCGAGATCGTTCTGAAGAGCCTCGGCAATGGGATGGGACAGTTGGGTGCAATATTAAAAGAAAAATCACTGAGGTTTGGTTGTGTTTAACTGCAAGGGCAAGAGGAAAGAGGAATGAATTCCCAGCCCAGCCCTATTGCCTCGGAGGGAGTCTACTCATGCTACTTACAGAGGTGATTTCTGAGATCCGCTCCCCCATCTTTTCCTGAAATGAAGCCCTAAAGGTGCGCTACGCTCATCAGGAAAGGAACAGTCGGAAATGCAGAAAAATGGGGTTTGGTGTAGGTATTTCTCCTAATTCTCAGGCACAGCCTGTCTAAAATATAACCGTATGGGCCTGCTGCTGTAGAATTTGATTGGAGACATACACTATTCATCGGGGAGAGTCAACATCTTGCTTCCCTAAGTTTTTTTTTTGTCCCTGTGATTGAAAAGACCCACAATTTGACTCTGATAACATAGGAATAAAGTGGTTGCCCTGAAAACAGGGGGTTTATAGCTTTCCTCCCCGCTCTCGCTGCCCCGGCTCAACACGCGCAACCTTTGTGTGCGGGAAGAGGCACCTCCTACGTTCATGGGATGCTGCAGAAAATATATCACGTTTATAGCTGTTAAAAAAAAAGCTGTTGTTTAAATCTGTTGTGTGCTGTCTAAGGTTTGCGAAATCAGAGTTGTTTAGGAGAGAAATCATTAATTGTTTTTTTTTTTTACAGAAAGCTGGATGGCAGTTACGTACGTATGGAGAAAAACAGTATTTTGTGGTGTGCATTGTGGTTTGCAATGACTTGCAGATGTGAGTAGGAAGGAAGAGAAGGGCCAAAATTCCAGCAGTGCCACTGTGTAACATTTCTGGGCCACTTCTAATTGTGGCCTTAATGGTTTTATAGCAAAATCATCGCTGTTTTCTGTAGCATGGTCCCTCCCTGACTTAGTGCATCCTGCCATTGCTTTGCTCTTCTTTTAACAGCTGCAGAAGATGAGGGAGGATTTTTTGGTAGCGAATGAAGTGCTCCCAGAATCACCCTTGTGTTTTGGAACTGAGAACTGTGCTGGTGTCAGGTGTGCTTGGGATCGGTGAGCGCTTGCTTTGGGCACTTGATTCCAAAAGGCGAGGGTTGCCTGTTTCCTCGAGGGAGGTGGCCGTGCTCTCCTCCGCATCCCAGCTCTACGCTCCGCCGTCCTTCTCTGGGGCTGTGACCTTGGGGAGTTTATCAGACGCTTTTCCTTAGTTTGTGAGATTTTTCGCATGTATTTCACAAGGCTGACAAAAGGTTGCTGACAGACTCGGCAGGACCTCGTGGTCTCGGCCGGGTATTGGATCATGGTGGGCAGAGTAGGTGTTTCTCTTCTGAATAGACTACTTCTGCGTTTTGGGGACTGGGGAGCCTTTTCTAGAGACTCTTTTTTCTTTTTAAATTTGACTTTCAGAAAAACACTCTGTGAACAAATCTAGTGAAAAATCCTGTAGAGAGAGAGAGGGGAATAAACTAAAACAAATTCGAGAGCTTTGGTGCTTATTGCCTAGTCAGCTTATTAGATTGCTTCTACAATGTTCTTAAAAATCCGAAAGCCCCCAAGGTGTAACTAGCGTGCTTTATGTTTGTATAGAGCCTAGGCAATTTCCACAAATTGAAAAATTATTTTAAGCTTTCAGAACACGTCAGGGTGATGAAATGAGTAAATTCCGTCTATTTTTGATGGCATTTTCTCATTCTTGTGCGCGGTAAACGTATTTTTGTTTACCGTTAGGTGATGTCGATGAGTTCTGAGATTGTTAATCGTTAAATGTAATTGTCGGTGTTAAAATAACAAAATGTATGTTTGATCTAGGGGAGGAACGCGTGTGAACGCAGATCTAGCGCACGGAGGAAAGCGGGGGAATGGCTGGTCAGGCTGACCGCTCGCGACAGTGTCTCTTTAAGAAAGCTCTGTACTCTCTTGCAATGTTAAAGTTGCTAAGGTAACTGTGCATTTTTTTTAGACCACGGCAAAGTAAATAGGTACATGACCTGTATAAATTCTCAGTGCATAAATTACTAGAGCCCTCAAGCTAGAGTAACTTATACACTTCCTTATTTCCAAATGACTTTTTAGCTTCTCTGCATGTCTAATGCATAAGGATTTGACGTGCGCAGTTCAGTGCTGCAAAACGTTCATGACAAAACCCGGAGCGCTGCTTTCTCCTATGGTTTTGGTGCAAAGAGGAGCCGGTGTGGCTTAATGGTTTCTAATGGGCCCTGAGGGAGAGGTAGACTGGCTAAATGGCCTTTGCCCGTCCAGACTTGCACCCCAGCAAGTCCCACCAATTCATTTCTATGCGGGAGGGTTGGCACGATCCTTGTGTTTGGCAGGCAAAGAAGTTTGGGCTCTGGTTGGAAACCTGTCTTCTGCCTGCAGCTTTGTCTGATCATGTACCTGGGTGCAGTTCCAGGAGGAGTTTGAAATGAGCTGGCTGGGTAAGTCCGAGGTACCTTAGTGAGTCCTGCAGCGCGTGCATGGGTCTTGTCTGCGTCACCTGCAGCAGCGCTGTTCAGCAGCAGCTCTGCATGGTACCTCTTGTGCGCTCCTTGGCTTGCAAGAGGCCAGGCTGTCTTAGAAAAACTGAAGTTGAACAGCTTCTGCCTTGATGCCGGATTCTACAACCCACATCCTCGTCCTTTGTCCTCTCTCGCTATTGTATTTTTGCAGCATGCCTGGATGCAGAGTTGCTGGAGGGGATAACGCAGCCCGGTTAATTTTATGCCTGTGCACACTGTTGCTATGTCTGTGCACACAAATTGTATGCGTGGCTTCAGAGCCGGGTTGGATGTTTGGGTCCTGCTGTCTTACGATAAAAGGTGTCATGCTCCTGATTGAGGTTTCTTGTACAGAAATATGTGCACGTACACCGTGGAACACATGTACAGTGATTTTTCAAGCTGCGTTAGGCCTGCTGCACATATGCTGCAAAAGTAACTTGACCACTTGCAGCAAACCCAAGCGCGCCGAGATGGTCTGTGTGTGCACAGGGGCCGCTTGTCTGAGGTTTCTGGGTGCCCACGTAGTCAAAACCTTCGTGCTTCTACCAGACAAAATGTGCTGAAAGGAGGGCGTGGATGGGGGCATCCGGGGCAAGATAGCCCTAGCTTGATGGGTCGGAGGTGATATAATCTCACTTCTAGAAATATCTGCTTGCAAACATCAGACTACCCACATGTGCCTAGCAACATCCAGAACAGAGCTCTGCGGTGAGGTCATGGACCACCGCGGGGAACGCGGGACTGGCGGTGCCAGTTCCACAGGCTCCTTGTCAACAATACCATCTGCTGGATGGATCACTGCTTGGAAAGGGACGGGAGGACGTGGCACCCGACCATGACGTGCAAGACTGATTTTCGTACTTACCTGTGGATACGCAAGGGTCGCTGCATAAAGAAATGCTGTGGCAAGGTGGCAGCTCACCCCCCGGCTCCATTAATTTCCGTGATGCCCATTACTGGGGGTCTGGCTGAGACTACTTGAATCTCCAAAGTGGAATCACCTTGTGCTGAAGCAGTCCCAGAGGACGTCGGGTTGGAGAAATAATTTAACTTGTTCCTTTTCTTTGGTTCCTGAGTTCTTTCTTCTTTCTCAGCCAGAGAAAGCTTCTCATACAGCACTGGAAGATGTCAGCAGCCCAGTGCTGGCAGACCTGAAGGGTGTCTGAAGGCAGGTGATCTGTTTGGATGCTGGGGGGAGAGCTGCTCCTCCCGAAGCACCAGGGCTCGATGCACGAGCAGCGTCGCTCTTGCCGATGACACCCGAGGCCCCCAACCGCGTCTTTCATCCTGAGGCTGCTGATTCTTCCTTACGTGCTGTGGTTTTGCAGTGACAGCAGTTGCTCACGAGAGGCTGGGGGGGAAATGACCCAAGAGCACATCCCAGCAGGGAAACTGGGAGCTTGAATTTGGGTGTTGAAATAGGCCAGGCGTTTAAGGAGAAACCATTTCAGGAACCAAGAGGCTGAAGGATCTGCTGTGGAGAGATGCCTGACACTACAACTGGACTGATTTGGTGTTTGCTCACATTGTTGTACATTGTCTTGTTTTTAAGACAGAAATAAGTTGATCTGAAAAAGTCCCATCTGCTCTAGCGGGGATGGAACCGGTAGGTTCTGGAACAATTATACTGAGACTCAGTGGAGAATATTGGAGAAGTTATGCAGAGATTTTTTTTTTCAAGCAAACCAACAGGAGGTGGGAACGCTCCTTCCCTCAGCTTTCAAGGAGAGTTGCTGTCTTATGACTCCTTGCTGCAATGAAAAGTTATTTCCTTTCTTCAGGGCAGGAGCTTTGCAACCAAAGTACTTTAAATCAAGCGGGAGAATTCAGCAATCGATGCGTTGCTTTCTTCCCAAACCCTGCAGGATCGTTCCCGGTCCCGTGGTACTGTCTGTGGGTCTCCCATCCGCGGTGGGTGACAAAGCTGTCCCCTGGGGGTCTGTGCAAGCGGGGTGTGTGCGGCTTTTATTTTTTTATTTTTTTTTGAACGGTGCACTGTTTTCAGGAGGAGATGGACTGGGCTGGCGCGAGGCCAGAGGCAGCCCTCTCGTTGCCAGGAAGCCAGATGCATGGTCACATTGCCTGGCTCTCCCTGGCAAGGCTGGGAAAGCTTCAGCAGGTGTGATCAAACAGCATGCGGGAGCCGCAGGTTCAGAGCAGGCTGCCTCCGAGGTACCGCTAGATTCGTCGCCACGCCGCGAAAGCCCCTGGACGGCAAAATGTCGCTGCGTTAAAACGAAAAGTCCTTGGTGGGTGTTTCTCCTCTCCGGCGAGACCGGTGCGTCGTCCGTTGGGCTTGCACGCTATGGCTTTAAGGGATGGCTTTGGAGCAAGGAGCAGCAGCAGGATGAAAAGGCTCTTTCCGCCGCCCTCCCCCCCCCCTCCAAGCCTTCCACCTCCTCAGCAATGTTGCGGAGAGAGCAGAGACTCACAGTCAGCAGACTGCAGTGACAGATGGCAGGTCATAAGCCCTCTCGCTAATCTAACACTGCAAAAGAAAATAGGGCTGGGGGTGATTCAGCTGCTAGGCCTCAAAGCGAGAGGATGACGGGATAGCGTGCTCCTCTGACATGTCCTTGAAGGATGCTGCATCCCAGAGGACCGCGGGAACAAAACTAAAGTGACGATGAAGCAAAAATCTGTTTGCAGAATAAGGCAAATTTTGCTAAAAATGGATAATGTGCTCAGAGTCGTTCTGAATAATTGGATTTCTATTAGCAAGATGCAAATGTTACTAATAGAATTCTCTAGCAGGAATAATTTGTGCTCTGGAGCTATCTGGGCATGGTCGTCTTCCCATCCTTAATTGTCCGCTGACCAGAGCTGTCTGCACCCCTAAACACATTTATCTATCAAGCTGTCTCTTTGTATGTGTGGATCTGAGAGCAAGCTGAATCCATTTAATTCAGCACAGCATTCTGGAAACGTTCATGTGGCAAGAGGAATTTCTTGGCATTTATAAGCTGCGACTTGCATTTAAAACTAATATTTTTTTTTTTAGGAAGAATACAGGCTGCATCCTGAGCCGCCTGCTCCTGCTGGCAAGCACCCATCTTGCTGAAGTGGCAAAGCTTGTGACACCGTATTGGAGGCCAACGTCAGAGACTGTCGGTTGCCTCCATCCTACCATGAAATCGGTTTAAGGTTGGGAGATGAGCATTACTGATTCGCAGGAAAAACCTTGCAGGGGGCACAGAGGAGGCTAATGCGACGGATGCTTCTGGGCTGGATGGCCCCAGTGAAACTGGTGGGGCTCTTCGCTATGGGAGACCACTTGCTAAGAGGGGATGGATGAGACCGTTAAGCGTCTGGGAGTAGGGGCTATGGGCTAAGTTGGTAGCGATAAAGCACCGTAGCTCTGCTGAAATGGATAGAGCTGTGGACATTGTAGTCCTGTCTACTGAATCTGCGATGGAAGACACGCGTGCGCTGCTTCAAGTATAGCTGCACGTGTCAGGGCAGGTCCTGCTAGCCCTGCTCAGTCACTGCTGATGTCACCCTAAGAAAAGGGGGGAAAAAAATCAGTTTGTTTTAAAAACTGATTCCTGAAGAGAGCATTATAGGGATTTCTAAAATGAAAACGTCTTTGCAGTGGAATGAGTACACGTACAAAATGTTCTTCATATTTTCTGGAAAAGGAAAAACTTTTTTCAAAAGCTTTTGTGAAAAGTGTTATGGGATTTTTCAAGCTACAATTAAATTATTTTTAGCTGAAATATTTCAGTTGTTGTCCCCAAACACTTTAAAAAAAAAATCAGTCTTGAAAACATTTTAAAGTAATAAGAAACCAGGAAGTTCTACAAAATCATTTTGCTGGAGGAGAAACACTTGTGGGCTGGTACCAATCTTGACATAAACTCTGATTTTTTTTTTTTGTAAACTTAGTAGCAAGCTTGAATTAGTAGAGTGCAGAGCAGTTTCTTCTGGTCGTTCCTGGCTCCTGTTGGCTTTCTTGGAGGAAGACGGGAAAAAGACTTTAGAGAGAGGACGCCTCCTGTTTGCGTGCTTCTGTGTTGTTATAATGGGGAAAAAGGGATATAGAGAAGGAAAATATTCTTGTCCCAGTGTATAGCTAGAACAGAACATAATCTTGAAAATAGAAAACAGTATTGAAACGATATTGGCTCTTCAGACCTTTAGGAATATTGTCAGCACTGAAGCGACACAAGTTCATGCCATTTTGAAGGTCTATACTGAAGTTCATCTTCATGTAGAGTTCAACTCGCTTTACGCAAAAGCGGTGTTTAAAAAGGACCAGGCAACCGGNAAAATAGTATTGAAACGATATTGGCTCTTCAGACCTTTAGGAATATTGTCAGCACTGAAGCGACACAAGTTCATGCCATTTTGAAGGTCTATACTGAAGTTCATCTTCCTGTAGAGTTCAACTCGCTTTACGCAAAAGCGGTGTTTAAAAAGGACCAGGCAACCGGATGCTTCTGTTTCAATGATGCTGACACAAATACAGATGTCCACGTGAAGGTTTGGGATGAAACTAGAGCCACGTGGTGTGCGAAGGGAGTCTGTCAGGAGGTTGGGTGAGGAGAGAAGAGCTGGCTTGTTTTGTCCTTGAAGTTAAAGTCTTTGGCACCTTCATACAGTCAAAACCCGAGGGAGGAGTTCGTGTGCCAAGGACAGGCTTCTCTGTCATTTGGGTGCAAAACGAGTGGCGTGACTGCGACTGCTTATAAATAACTGTGCATGGGAGTGGAGGGGAAGGTCTGAGAGGACGCACTGGCTTCTCCCAGCTTCAGAAAGGCCTGCAAGTTGTGCGATTCTGTTTCATATCCGAGATCAATCCCTTCCAAGGATCCCGCACTACATTGCTAATGACCTGCTCATTGATCTAATGGGAAAGGTCCATTTAAAGGTGCAAAACCCCCAAACAGATGACTAAATGTAATGATTCTTATGACTGCTTCTTGGAGAAGATTTAGCCTTTCTGAAATCCAATATAGATCAACCTTTGCACCTGAGAGCTGTAGAAATACAACCCTTTACTAAATGCTCTGGCCTTTGCGCTGTAGTTTGATCGTGGGAGGAGATACCTTGGGAAATGGTTTCCCTAACTTTTTGTCTAGGCAGATGGCAGCAAAGATGGTTGAAATGGGCAAGGAGGGGATTTTTCTCTTGGTAAAGACATACTTTGCAAGAAGGTACAGTTCCTAGGCATAAATGCTGTCAAGTGACGTATTTTCTTAACGTTAGTGACGCGGGGCGTTTGGTTTATCTAGCCGGGGCAGAGTCTTGCCGAGAACCTGTTATGCTGTTTGGGAATCGTAGGAGCGTAAACTATTTCCATCTACTTAAAAATCCAGAGGATTGGTTTGGATCATGCCTCGGATTGTTCTTGGAAAATCAGGTTCTTCCCACCATCATCACCGCTGAAAAATCTGATCTGGGAAAATAAGCGCCTATGCGGAACGTAAATCTGTGTCCTTTCGCGTGCCCACTCTGCTGTTGGAGTACTGAAATAAATAGGATAAATATATATAGTTTTGTTGGAAAATGAAGCAAGTGTAGAGGGGAGATGAACAAAAAAGGTGTTAAATGCAGGGTCCTGTTCTTAGAGTCCTCCCAGCGTAAGTGTAGCCAAGGCGCTGGAGGTGGAAGAGCTGCTAGCTGCAGTTATGTGACGATAATACTAAGTAGTAAAAGTAGTGGCAGAGCTGAAGGAAGGAGCTTGGGCGAGGGAACTCTCGCTGTGTAAGTCGGTTTGTGTAATTCCCCCAGCTCTCCTTATCTCCCTGTGCCTTTGGTTGGCATATCAGCCAGACAAAGAGCTTAACACAACTTGGCATAGTGACTGGGGAAATTGTTTAAAATTTCCAGCAACTGGAACAATTAAGTAAGGTTTCGAATGAGGGAGAATAGTTGTCCCCTTAGGATTCCTATCACCGAAGGATAACATTTCCAGGCTTTGTCCGGCAAGAGATGTCACTTCATTTACAGAGATCTTCACAATGTTGAGGTATATTGGATATTGGTTATTATATGTGAAAGACTATCGGGAATCACTCGGCTGGGCTAATTGTTCCTGGGTGCAGGGCTGATGGAATTTTAATTTTAGTGGTGGCGGTGGCTGGAGAAGTTTCCCAGAATTGTAAAAGATGATGTAAAAGCCATGCTTTTTAGAAGAAATAATGATGTCCCGGATTCAGGGCATTTGTTAAGACTTCTGTCGAATGCATCCCTGAATGAGAGAGCTTCCTGAACTGGGACTTAGTGCTGTCGGCTGCCCTTTTGGGATGGAGACAGGATGGGAAACTAGCGTCCTCTACCAGAGGTGGCCGTTAGGGAATCAAGCCCTTGCGACAGTCGTGTTGACATCACATTCTTCAATGTTTGTTTTTATAGCTTGTAAAAAAACCAAAAGTGTTGCCCTATTTTGTGTCGCCGCCGATCTTTGCGTTCTTTCTAGGGTGCTTCTCTTCCCTTCTGCTTCTTTTCTTTATTGAATCTGCGCTGAGGATGTGTCGTGCCTTCACAACCTGCTCTGTTTGGATGGGGGGGAAACATGGAAGGGGGTAGGGGGAGAAGCAGGGAAATGACTCTATGGTACTGTATAAATAGTTGCTTTATTATCATAAAAAAAATTGCACTCTAAAGATCTTTAGGATCAAAACATACCAAAGGAAATGTAAAACAAAATTAAAATGAAGTCGGTATTCACATTGTCAGCAGTTATTTTGTCACTGCAAAGCATCTCCTCAAAGGAATATTGTGCAGCGCAGCAGCAACTGAATGAAGCAAGCAGCTCCGGCGTTTGCTTAAAAGGGAAGTGCAGGGACATCTTCAAACCGCAGTAATGGATCCCTGGGGTTTCTCTAAAGTCTGATAGTGGCACTGACATCTCCTGTGAAGTTGGAGGCTGGCAGGTTGTTAAAACTTCCCGGTTTTTAACGGCATCAAGTGTTGCTGTAGTTTGTTGAACGTATAAAATCACTTCTCCACCTCCTCCTTTTTTAAAAAAATTCCAGATATCAATAAAGAACTTGAGAGAGGAAAACACTATAATTATAGCCAAAAAGCTGGCACGATGCCTGCTGTATAAACCCGTTATTTTGGTAGCGTAGAATTTGGTACTGGAATAATTCTCTGGGTGGAAACTTGGCAAACACGATCTTAGCCTGTGAGCTAAGCTTTTCTTTCTCCTCCTGTAATAACATTTTTTTTCTTCTCTACAGATTTAGCCATTTTAAAATTGTGCATCCTATTACCGAGATTGTGTATGCACAAATGACCTATGTTATGGGTCTCTGGGGTGATGTGAATGTAGACAAGAGATCTGCATGTTAGATTAAAACCCCTTCGCTGGAAAATTGGTACCCTGTAGATTCAAATACAATTAGCCTTGATCTGAACCGCTGCCGCGATGGGAACTGGCTATAGCTAAGGGTGATACGAGACGACTGGGGCCTGGGAGACTCTGGGCAGCGTTTGGGGATCAGACTTTTGGTTGTGTGATGGGGAACGTTTCTAGATTGATTCCTCGCTATTTCAGTCTCGGTACCCTTGCAGCTATTCGTCTACTAGAGCTCACTGGTCTTGAGAAGTAAATGCCTAAATACTTGCATAGAATTGAGGATCTGGGTCCTTTGTGAAACGGAGATTGTTGTATATCTGTAGCGTTGTGAGAGGCTTCACGAGCCGTGCGCAAATACCAGGCTTTATTGTTAGCCTTTATTTTTAAGAGAGCTGAGGCACCAGAACACCTCTGTGAAACTGTGAAGAGCTCAGATAACGCAGGGCTCTACCAACAATTTTTTCATTTTGACCTACATCTTCAATTTTTAAAGAACAGTACGTTTGCCTCCGCTTGCAGGTTCTGGGAGCTGCAGATGCTACGGGAAGAGAGTGAGGCTTGCATTGAAATTCATGTCAGCCTGCCATAAACATCTTTCTAAATGAATATAATAAGATCAAATCTATTACCACCGTTGTCGCTCCCTCCGGAGCGCCTCGCTGCTCTGGTAGCGGAGAGACTGTCCGATGTGTTGCGACTGCCTCGGTGGGAGCCCAGGGGGCAAAACTGGCCCAGTGGTGCTTCAAAACTGCGGTGTAATTAGTTCCACTTCCCTGCAGCAGAAAGGGGCGACTGCAGCCGCCTTTGAAATCTTCTTACCGGAAAGTGGGATGTGCGGTTTGCTGATGTGCTAATTTTCAGAGGAATCAGTGCCTCGATGAGCGATTTTGTTTGGGGGCTTGGGCGGGGGCGGGAATGTGCTGTTGGAGTCGAAGTGGGCCAAGACCAGAGATGCTCCATAGCTGCTAGTGCTCGCTTTGGGTGGTCGCAGCAAACCTGCTTGTAGCATTTAACCTTTTCACGTAGAGACAGAAATGTTTTTCCTCCAGCCCGTGCGTGGGATTGACTTTGGGGTTTTTGCCTTTGCTCCCGAGGCGGTGCTGAATGGGTTGCAGCAGCCTGCGTGGAGTAGGGCGCCTCGGTGGGTAGGTGTGAGCAGCATCGGTGCTGGTGGTCGTCCCCCTGTTTGTTACCTTGTTCCGAATTGAAGCTAAGCGTGATTCGAGGTGAAGAACCTAACGTTGAAGGCATCTATCTGCTCACGGGATGTGTTTAAAAAGATTATGATTGGTTTAGCTAGTATTAATTCCTGTGGCACTACTGGAGTAAATGAACCTTTGGTGCTTTGCATCAGCCAGAAATTGTCCTTCTGGGGTGGTCGCTCCTGAATCTTGCTGACTGCTAAAGGCAGTGCTCCATGTGCTGGGGTTGAAGTTGGCAGATAAAACACGGTAGATTTTGAGGCAGGAACAGCAGTTTAAACAACTTACCTGTTTGAGTTCTGGGCAGTTCTGACTGATAAGGGAGAAAAGACTTCACAAACGAAAGGACGACACTGAAGATCATGGCGACGCAGGAGTTACAAGCCAGATCCGAAGCACCACTGACCCTGCAGAAAAGCTACTGTTCCTTTGGAGGGACTTTGGGTCAGGCTGACGCCCGTCTCCAAGATGATGTAGCTGCAATCGCACGCTGCTCTTAGCTTTGAAGATGCTGAAGCGATGGTGGCCAGCGCACAGGCAGATGCTCACCTGAACAAGTACATGTTTTGATTTTTTTTGCAAGTGCTCTGCGTTGCCTGGACAAAGCTGATTCTGGACCATCAGCTGTGTTTGCAGAGCTCGGTGCTGAAGCTGATGTGCTCAGCTGATACATCCTCTGCTGCAGCTCTCAGCGGGGTTCTTTGTCTCCGGACCAGCACCATGCTAAGGTGGCCAGAGAGCAGGCACCCATCCAGCCAGTCCGGCATGGGGCAGAGCACAGGTCCTGAATGGCTCTGCCCTTTGTCTTCAGTGTTGTGTGTTGCAGATGGGTGTCTCAGCATGCAGGATTTTACCCTGTGATGATTCCCTGTCTGGAGGAAGAAATCAGGCAAGTTTGGAAGGGATTGTCTCATGGTTGGGTAGAAGACCTAAAATGATGGTGCAAATGTGATGCTGTTCTGCCCCAGCACTGGAAACCTAACAGTTACTACTTTGGTACAAACATGCAGGGCTTGGGAATGACAGCTTGTGAGGGGTTTGGTCCTTGAGAGCAGGTTCTAGAGAAATAACCCAAGCCCTCTGCGTCGCGCTCCAGCTGTGACCACCAACTGAGCCCCGAGCTCAGCCTGGCCCCAAGGGAGCAGCCGGTGAAAGGCATTTAAAAACATGAGGCTGATCAGCTTCCCTGGTGACACCTGGATGGAGCGCCCTCCGCAACTGTTCATGAATCATGTTAATCATGAAGTGTGCCCCAAAGACCTCATGCTCAAAAAAAAACCATCATGAGGGCCTAAGGGGAAGGGAACCCAATGCGCTGCTTGCTTTTGCCTTTTCCAGAGTTTGTAACCGTTGGAGAATTCCTGTTCCTACTGCAAAACTTCTTGGGAACAGAGAAAAAGGCATCAAGGAAATAAAACCAGATTATGAGCTTCCCTCTGCAAATCCACGTCTATATTCCAGGATGGGAAGGTGTTTCAGTGGGGTCTTGGTCCCTGGAAATGGGTTTACATCTTTCATCTCTGCTAACCCCACAGAGAAGAAGAAGAAAAAAAAAAAAAAAGCCCTCAGTATTTTATCTTGTTCTGCAGAACCCCAGCAGATCTCTCCCCAGGGACCATAAATTCTTTCCTGACTGTCACCACTGCTCCCGAACTCTGGTGCGGCACATTGGGAGAGCGAGCTTTGTTCCTCCACGGCACAGAGGACATGCCACAAATAATTTAAGGGACCATTTTTCTTTTTACATGGCGTTAAATATTCTTTACTTAAAAAAAAAAAATATCCTCCACAGCAGTTGGCATAAAGTAATATATCCAGGAGAAGGGCAGATGCTGTTTAATAAAAGACACAGCACTTGCCTCTGCTCTGCGTCTAACCTCCTGAATCTTCTCCCTGGCGGTGGCAGAGCGCCAGCCCGCTCGCACCTGAACAAGATCAGTGCTGGGCCAAAACTCTTTGAGGACATCACTTGTACCTGCAGTTCAACCGCAGGAAAAAGAAATTGTGATTCCATTGAAGCTGGCTGGAATGATGATTTTTTTTTCCCCCCCCAACCTAATGGGGCACCTTCCAGCCTTCAGTGTAAATCATGGATTCCCATCTCAGGCTGAAGTTGGTGCTGGGGGGGGGCTGGGCTGCAGCCCTGTGAAGGATGCGTCCTCCGGGGCTTGCTCCGNATTCAACCGCAGGAAAAAAGAAATTGTGATTCCATTGAAGCTGTCTGGAATGATGATTTTTTTTTTCCCCCCCCCAACCTAATGGGGCACCTTCCAGCCTTCAGTNGTTCAACCGCAGGAAAAAGAAATTGTGATTCCATTGAAGCTGGCTGGAATGATGATTTTTTTTTCCCCCCCCAACCTAATGGGGCACCTTCCAGCCTTCAGTGTAAATCATGGATTCCCATCTCAGGCTGAAGTTGGTGCTGGGGGGGGGCTGGGCTGCAGCCCTGTGAAGGATGCGTCCTCCGGGGCTTGCTCCGCGTTCTGTTCGAGGGTGCCATTAAGCCTGGAGAGGGGTTTTTAACGGTCATGGAGAGCTCGAGGCTGGGGGGAAAGTCCTCTTTTAAAGCAAACAGATTGGACCAAGAAAGCAGTGCATGAGCAAATGTACAGAACTCCTCTGCTGGTGTATTGGGTTGGGTCTCTTTTCAGTGGAGACGTGTAATAAACTGTCTGCAAATAGCAGTTACAGCAGTGAAAGGCAGAGGGTGTAAAGGGAAAAATCTCCTTCCTTACTTCCTTTCTCACCTCCAGTTTAGGGGGGAATGGTGGGAGTTTGTCCCCCCACTCTTGCTTTGCTGTCCTTGCTGCAGAAACAAAATTGAAAAAAACCCAATATCTAGGGAAATGACAACCAGAAAAATGTTATGGGAAGGAATGGAGTGAGTCAGAAGTGGAGTAACACCAATCCAATTGTTTTTCAAAGACTCTAAAAATATTGTCGTGATTCAAGCAACTGAAACTTAAGGACACTTTGGACTTGAGAAAAGCAGCTGATTTTCCGGTCCCTCACGCTGTCGTACCCCAAACAAACCTTCCAGACAACCTATTCCTCTAGCCTTTCTGTTTCTTTACGGGAAAGTTTGCCACCCGCTTATCTCACCCCTTCTTTGAGCCTGCGAAAGGCACCTTCATTTGTTTCTAAAACTTTCCTCCCGTGCCGAGGTATGTATACATTTTACCGTGCGACTAGAGATTTTTTGGAAACAAGACTTGACTGGACAAATCTTGTGGTTTCGAGGTAAAATAGGAAATATTTTCTTACAAATGTAACCGCTGTATTGGTGTTTGAGGTTTTCTCGCTTTAATATATTCTGATTTTCCTAATGGTGGTGGTTTTGCCCAGCCACCTTATTTATAATTTCCAAGCAGTTCAGTCTGGGTATTTGTACTCGTGTATTTGTGGTGCGGGACTGGATGTCGATGACTTACAGATTCCAGGTTTTGTTTGGCAACTTCTCGTTCTTCGTAACAATTTCATTTTAAACAGCCAGGAAACCAATTTTGGAGCACCGCAGACAGAAATTTATAGGTAGCGTGAACACAGTCAATGCAGAACCGTCTATGCCCCTGTAATGCAAACATTGAAGCATGCTCATAAATTTAACCGTGGCTATTCCGAAGAGTTGCTGGTGGTGTTAGCAGGGCTGGGGCCTCAAAATTGTCGCACGGCTGCTTTTTCCTTTTTTTTCTTTTTCCCCCCACTTTTATGTGAATTTTCATGAATGACATAGTCTGTGTTTGTGTGTTTTTATGCTCGTGTCACGGTGTGTTTGATCGGCGTATATCAGGCATCTGCCTTGTGTAGTTCGCATCTATACCTTGTTAATTGTATTTCTCTGGTGACATAATAAACACTGAGCGAGTCGTGAATAGATTATTTACGATGCCACCTGAACTCTAAGTAATTATAGCTGCGTAATTTAGCTTCCCCTATTTCATTTTATATATAATGCAATATTTCAAAATATTCCAGTGCACATCTATCTTTAGCTCTGTGCTTGAATGAATAAATTGTGATTCTCTTTCAAAGGTAATATATCAGCAATGCCCTTAAGGGAGGGCGCTGTAGCGCTGTCAAGAACAATCCATAAACTAATTTGCGCATAAACAGAGACAATGGATACTTACAACAAACGCACACCTTCATTCACAGAAAATAATACTGCACTTACCTGTCTCAGTGTATTTAAGTCTAATGTTCTACTGTCAAAGCACTAAAGGGAGGTATACAATACGTCTCAGCCTAATGGTTTTTAATACAGGACTTTTCCTGTAATTTAAGCTGTTGGGACAAAATTACTATCGGGCAACAAATATCTTGCAGTAAACAGAATGGAATTGTTAATGCTTACAGCTGGACAAGTAAAATCGCCGCTGTGGGAGCGTTGTTCGAGGCTGATTGTTGGTATTTGTTTATGAGCTTCAAAGATTCAACTTCACTGCCTCCTACAGCAGCCTGGTACTTGGGAAACTAGACCTTTGCATTATTTAGCAGTTGAGGAGGCAGAGTGGCAAAGCTGGTGTGAGGAGGGAGGGATGCTCACAGCTCTGGGCGCGTCCCGCGGGGATTAGCGGTGCTTGGGCATTGCCAGAGGTGATGTGAGGGTGCTGGTCCCTCTTCCACCACTCCCAGCTCTGACCGGTCAGTACAGGTACGTGCTGGGGTGTGTCAGCTCCGTTCCTAGCACTGGCACTCGACAGCCATTGACTTTTGGACAAATGGCCCCAACCTCCATTTGCCTCGGTCTCCTCCGCTGTAGATGCTGTGAAATAACACTCGCTCTTTGCATGGATGGCGTTGCATTATTCAGTCTTCGAACTGGGACAAGTTGCCTCTCTAAAAGGTGCTGAACAAGAAGTTATGGACTTAAATGATGCTTTCATGCTCAGCTAGGAGTCGGGAAATCGGCCTTAAATATTTGCATTTTTATTTTGCAAGGTGCTTTGAGATCCTTGTATCAAAGGCAATGTCAATACAGTGTATTATCTTGTTATATTCTTGAAAACACATCCTGTGTGATTTTGCACTCTCTTTATTTCCTTATAGTCTTGTGGGCTCATTCTTCTACTTCCTTAACACAAAGCCATGGTTAATGACAGTGGCCTTGAATGGGTGAGTAATGCTGCTGGCCTCCATTCTGCAAGAGTCATCACACCCAGAACTGCTGCGGTACCAAAGATGTGGGCGCATTTATGTCAATGAAAAGGTACTTAAGAGAGTCAGAATCTTTTTTTTAATTAAAAATGTCAGGATTCAAAGTTTACATGGGATTTGTGATGGTTCCAATTCCCACTTGGCATGTGTGAGGCACCACCCAAGAGATTTGAGGTTTCCATGACATCATACGGTAACTGTGAGCCTATCAGTTAATTAAATACTATATCCATGTATTCTAGTTAATTGATGCCTCCTTTACATGGTTTATTGTGCTGCAAACTGGTATTGCTTCTGTCTCACTGAGCAAACACAGAGAGGGAGAGAGAGAAAGAGACGGTGGGATGCTCCAGCTCGCGGCTGGGAGAGAGGGAGCTGTTGGCACGCTGTGCTGTGCCCAGGGGCATCCTCGAGGAGAGCCCAGCGTCACCTACACGCCAGGGGGTTGAGGTGGCTCTGCGGGTCAGATGGAGATCTTTTATGAATGAGCTGAGCCTTGGGAATGAATCACAGGCACAAGCAAGCTGTGCCTTTTTCCAAGTCCAGCTTTGTCTCGGGCTTCTGTGGTCCTGTTTACGCAGATGAGGACGTGCAGAGGAGGGTGCTCCGTTGTATTTATGCAACGCACGAATGTGTGGCATCACCTCTGTGATAACTCTCCTGCAGAAACATGAGTGTGCCCAGGCCAGGCTCTGGGATGTAGCTGGACCTCCCGCATGCTGGCCTTCAGGGAGGGGGAAAACATCATCTTTGCGTTTTTAGCAAATAAAAATATTTTAAGTCGGGAAATCCAGCGTGATTGGGAGTCGGTAACATAACATGAGCTGGCAGCAGGGTCTGACCGCTGACCTCCAGCAGCACACCTCAGCCTCCTGCAGCTTTCCTAAGGAGTGTTAAATCCCTCAAGTAAAAGCCAGCCCAGGTTGGGTGCTGGGGTCAGGCCACCTGTGGAAAAGGGCAGGGCACATCACCACGCTTGCCTAAAGAGGCGAGCACGGTGTTAAATGATGTGCCCAGAGCAAACGTGACCTTGTCCACTGACGACACAACAGTGTTAGAGTGGAAAGATGGTAAAAACTCATAGTCCCAACAAAAGCGCTGCCTGATGTCTGTATCTGTTAACGCCTGGTGGCAAAGGTCCAGGGCTGCCTCATCCTGCTCATGCGCATCAGGGCACGCTCACCTCCATCTCCTCAAGCTTGAGGCTCAACTACTCCCGCAAGGAGGCAAGAAAATATTTTTGTTTAAAGGACTTCAATCCAGAATATAGTTTCAGCAGCATTTTGCTAGGAGTTCATTTGGCTTGTAGTCTAGGACTGACAGATTTTCTGGTCTCCTGTTCTGACCTTCTGCGGTACTGGGGTGATTTGTGTGCCTGTGCGCGGGAAGGAAAGGGGGATTTGTTCAAAGCTGAAGCAGGACTGAGAGCGCTTGATTCACAGAAGATGAAACAAACCCCAATTTTAGCTCACGCTTCAGATGTGGTACTGAGACGCATCTCTGCACTGCTGTGTCCATGCTGATACTGGAGATCCTAAAACGTGAGACACTTGAGCTGGCAGCAGGAGCATTTCTTCATTTAAACTCTCAAGGAAAAGCTATTCCAGAGTTTTCAAATGAGAATACTTAAAGAAAACTGTCGTGCCCTATATGCAAACCAAACGCTGGCCACTTTTCTCTCCCTTCTTTGTCCTCTTCCATTCTCTCACCTCTTCTTTCTCACCAAGTGTATAATTTATCCTCTTCTGAAAGAAGCTGAGAGAGTGCAAATGTGATGAGAAACACTTCTAAGGATGAAGTGTGTAAGGTTTCCACATTTACACTCCCTCTGCAACTTCTTCTAGGCTGAGGTTTTCCTTAAGCTTACAGTTCTTGTCCGCTTGCAGCCCCGTACTTCTGGTGAGGAGAAGAAACCGTAAGAGCTGCCGTCCCCAAAACGTTTGCTTGTCCGTGCTGGCCTGGCCTTCTTCCTAGAGGCCAAGTGGCACGAACCCTGTGAACAGATGCTATAGATGAAGCTAGGTTCAGACTGGGGGAGGAGGGGGGAATGCAACAAATTTACATACCATTTCAGTAATCCCCCTCCAAATGATCACCTCTCTGATCCTACCACCATGCTAAGTGCTGCAACGGTGCTGCACTTTGGGAAATGGTGCTGCCTTCTATTAAAGGCAGGTATTTTTTTCTGTAATTCTCTTTAGTGTTGCCTTTAGAGGCCCCTCTATGTGGCTCCTTTCACTTCTAATTACTGCACTAGGAGATTACAGTGTGGTGCTGGTGACAGAGAGAGAGGAAGGGGGAGGAATGGGATGGTGGAGAGGGAAAGATTTCTGCGGTAATTTGCATTTAAAGCTGGCACTCAGCATTATATCTCCCTGTTCACCCATTGTCTATAAACATTTTAGCTCTTCCTTCTGCCTCATCAGAATGAATTAAGCATTTTCATTGCACCACCAGCCTAATTAGAGTCATTTACTATGTTGACACAAAGGGTTTTTTTATGAGCATCTCAGCTTTAATACACTACAGCAACATTGGAAACCTCCGATCAAAAGGTAAATGTTTGGGGGTCAGAGATATTTTTCAACATTCTCCCAAGAATACAAACAAGTTCCTGGAGAGGTGATGTGCCCGCTTGCAGCTCTGCCGGGGCCGTGGCGAGTTTGCACTGGTGCTTCTGCCTCCCAGTTGCACTTGTTGAAAGGGGTTGGCTCAGCACAGGGGTGGCTTCGTGCTCTGCAAGGGCTGAGCAGCACAAAGCATTTGTTGGGTGAGCGGGTGAAACCAAAGCACAGATGCTTGCCATGGGTGGAAGGGGAACGGAGATGGGCTACTCTGACTCTGAAAAGTCTCTGCAAGTTGAGCACGTTTGATTCGTGGTGCATCTCAGGGCTTCCTTGGAGCTGGCGTCTTCACAGTAGCAACCTGTGCACTGAGACGTGGAGGTTTTAAAGGGGTCTTGGTGTCTTGTTGCCTGTAGCATCGAGTGAGACTGCACAGCCTCTTGCGCCCACCATCAGGACAAGATAGCAGGACATGAAGTCTTCTGGTTTTTGGGTGCCCACGTGCACATCAGGAATTAAAATTTTGAGGATCGTGTCCTTGATTAAAGCCAAAGGCACTGCTTTTCACTCTCCTTAGCCTGATTTTCAAACGTGTTTGTATTGGCACAGGGAAGTTTGTGTCACTCCCAATCAAACCCAAGAGAGTAGGAATTGGTTTCAAGTTAATTTCAAAGACTTCGTCTCTCTGTCCTTTCCCGGTACGCATTTTCCCAGTGTCGATTCTCTCGTGCAGGAAAATTTTTTTGGTATTGCCTGTTTGAAGGGATTTGTAAGCCCCTACTCAGGATCTCCTGGAGTGAGGGTTTTTCAGACAGGTCTGAGGAAAGTGCTCTTCTCACCATCTCTGGGCAGACTGCTCTTAGTACCTGACCACGTGCATGCAGAATTTGTAAGCATTTGTAAGATAAAACTGACTCAGCTGTACAGTATATCATCATTTTGGAGCGTAGTCATCAATCGCAAGAAGAGAGATGTGCAAGGGCATGACATATGCAGGACAACCAAGAAAATCCTTCCATGCTTGCATTTTTGCTAGCCTCCAACTTGTCAACAACATGTTTGATGGCTGTCCAACAGGCCTCTGGAGTCAAAGCTGACCTCAGGTCTGTGCGTGTATGAAGTTTCCATTCACCCTATATTGGAGAAATACCATCCATCGCGCAATCATAGATCCAGATGGCTACAAAATTTATTGCTGAGAGTCCCATAGAGTGCAGATACCAGTAAAGTGTTGTGGGACACTAATTATCTGTTTCAAGTTAGAAGTGAAGACCTTGGTTGTCAGATGTAACGTGGACTTCGTGCTCCTGCAGTAGCGCCAAAGTTCTGAAACAACCAAACGCGGTATGCGAAGTATCAGGATTAGCAAAGAGGTGTGGTGAGAGTTTGTCTGGTCCGGTACCTTCTGTCCAACAGTGGCGTAGCCTCCTGACAAACACAGCTATTCTTCTGTATCTCTGCTTACTGACATTTTTTATTATTCTGTCATTGGGTATAGCAAGATCTTTTAGAAATAACTAACAACTATTTTGGTTATGTTGTTTTTTTTTAGAAGGGGTGGTTCTCAAATAACTTTTAGTCAGCGGCAGGCTTTGTCATTCTGCTGTTTGTGACCTTTTCCAGGTCGCTTGAGCAAGATGAGCCCTAAGATGCTCAGGATGATCTGCTGGCAACTTTGCCCACTGTGAAAGCTTTTTCTCCCTCTCTTTGCCTTCCCATGGTGCAACCAGTTGTGAATATAGAAGAGGATGTTCCCTCTTATATCACGATATTCCCTCTTATATCACGATATCTACCTTGACTTCAGTAAGGCTTTTGACACTGTCTCCCACAACATTCTCATAGGAAAGCTCAGGAAGAGTGGCTTAGATGAGCGCACAGTGAGGTGGGTCAAAAACTGGCTGAATGGCAGAGCGCAGAGGGTAGTGATCGGTGGTGCGGAGTCTGGTTGGAGGCCTGTGACCAGCGGTGTTCCCCAGGGGTCAGTGCTGGGTCCAGTCCNAGCGACAGGACAAGGGGCAATGGGCACAAACTGGAGCACAGGCAGTTCCACCTGAACATGAGGAGGAACTTCTTTACCGTGAGGGTGACAGAGCACTGGAACAGGCTGCCCAGAGAGGTTGTGGAGTCTCCTTCTCTGGAGATATTCAAAACCCGCCTGGATGCATTCCTGTGCAACCTGCTCTAGGCTAAGCTGCTTTAGCAGGGGGGTTGGACTAGATGATCTCTAGAGGTCCCTTCCAACCCCTACGATTCTACGATTCTACAGTTCAGTTTCTTTAAGAGCTTTGGGAGAGGGAAGCTGCCAAAGCTTTTCAGAGGTGCAAGTGTTGTGGCACAACAGCATCACCCTTGTGTTGGGTGAACTAATCACACCTCACAAATCTACCATAAGTCTTAGGAACTTGTGTATGTCTACAAAATAGCAAATACCTTTTGCTAGCTGTGCAAGTTGTATTTACAAGTCTGTAGTCATTGGGTTCAGCTTTGGAGCCCTTTTAAATCTTGCTGTGACATTTCATGCCTTTGTCATGGCTGGTTTCTTCTTGGATTCCTTCTATAAGGATGTACTTGCCCAAGGCAAGGAGGCCATCCTCTTGGTAAAGAAGCCTGGATGTGCACAGAAATCTTTGCTGTAGGCTTGATCCTCAAAGTTTTGAACAAGAAATGTCCCCGGGTAATCTGGTTGTTCAGGTTTCTCGCAGTCATCAGTGCCACTGTTTCGAGGAAACCTTACCAGGAAAGTTGCAGGTTGAGAAAGCTGTTTATTGCTTTTGTAATAAAGAAATGGTTTATAAAGCCGTATTTGAAAAGTGTGCATCAAAATGTTAGTTTGAAATTTCATTACAAAGATTAGTTTTGGTTTTGTTGTTTTTCTTTTTAAAAAAGCATGTTTCATAGAATCACAGGATGGCTGAGGTTGGAAGGCACCTCTGGAGGTCACCTGGTCCAAGCGCCCTGGTCAGGAGGGGCTGCCTAATACGAGTTGTCCAGGACCACGTCCAGACGTTATTTTTAGTATCTCTGAGGGTGGAGACTCCACAACCTCCCTGCACAACCTGTGCCAGTGCTCAGTCACCATCACAGTAAAAAAAGTGTTTTCTGATGTTCAGACAGAGTCCGCTGTGTTCCGGTTTGTGCCCATTCCCTCTTGTCCTGTCACTGGGCACCACTGAAAAGAGCCTGGCTCCATCTTCTTTGCACCGTCTGTTCAGCTATTTACATACATGAATAAGATCCTCCCTGAGCCTTCTCTTCTCCAAGCTAAGCAGTCCTAGCTCTCTCAGCCTTTGCTTGTATGTGAGACGCTCCAGTCCCTTAATCATCCTTGCGGTCCTTCGTTGAACTCTCTCCAGCATGTCCGCATGTCTCTCATACTGGAGAGCCTCATCTGCAGGCACCCAAGTGATGTTCCAAGCAGGGAAATACCTCAATCCTTGAGATTCCTTCAGTAATCATCATCACAACTATGGTCCACACAAGGAGATTCCTGGATAACATCTCTTTTAGNGTCTGTTCAGATATTTACATACATGAATAAGATCCTCCCTGAGCCTTCTCTTCTCCAAGCTAAGCAGTCCTAGCTCTCTCAGCCTTTGCTTGTATGTGAGACGCTCCGGTCCCTTAATCATCCTTGCGGTCCTTCGTTGAACTCTCTCCAGCATGTCCGCATGTCTCTCATACTGGAGAGCCTCATCTGCAGGCACCCAAGTGATGTTCCAAGCAGGGAAATACCTCAATCCTTGAGATTCCTTCAGTAATCATCATCACAACTATGGTCCACACAAGGAGATTCCTGGATAACATCTCTTTTAGAGCAGCTCCTTGTTCTGTGGTGTGCAGGTCTGTCTGTGACGGAAAGCTGTGAGTCCCTCCCCGAATCTTGCTGTGTAATACAGGCGTTGTGTTGCAACAGTCCATGATATCAGCTACCCTGTGTTTTACTCTGTCTAAATATAATGCTTAGCAGATGTGAATTTAGAGTGGGGACGAGGACTTAACTCTTGTCTTTCTGGACTTTTAAGGAGCTTTGGGGGTTTTTCCCTATTCTTAAATGCTGTGTGTTTGCTTGGTTTGCGGGAATGGCACCAGTTTCTTACTGGTTTTAACACTTTCTGCATGTGGCAGTGTGCATTTTTCCTAGCAGCAAGTGCTTTCATCTTTTGGAAGGGGGAGCAGAACATCATAATCTCCCACGATCCTCATGCCACTAGATCCTAGGTCGGTCCTTGCTCTGCATCTCCCCGTTCCATGCGTGCTGCCGTGCCTGCCGCTCATTGGGGTCAGTGCTATCCCCGTCCCCATGAGCTGTGAGGAAGCAAGGGGCACCCACAAGGTAGGCCTATAAGTTGAGTGTGAATTTACATATCTTTCTGCCCTCTTCATGAGAGCTGTTACTATCTTTCGCACTGTGTAAACCCCATTTCTCGCTCTCCTTGAGTGCCGTGGTGGAGGCTTCCACGTGTTCCCGTGTGTGCATGCGTATGTCCATGTGTAGGCACACATGCAACCTGGCCACAAGCTTGTTCTCTTCTGTGAAGTTAAATACCTATTTCCATATTCCTGCCAGGCCTGGATAAAGCCTGTGATGCTTCCCCTGAACTCCTTAAACCCGTGGCTCCGCTTAGCCACGGTTGTGTCCTGCGCTTCCCGAGTTAGGGCCAAACTGCAGCCAGAATGAATAGTTCCTACAATGCAGAAGAGCAGCGGGATGGTCTGGAGGAAAAGCCAGATCTTATAAATATATCCCAGGGATCACCAGAGCCTCAGGCATCTCTAGCTACATCTGCATCTAGTAATTATTCTACAGACTACAAGGAATAGTGAAGTGTTGCTTCAATTTACGCATTTTCTGGCCTCTCTGCATTTGTTTCCTAGTCAGAGACTAATGGCTAGAGCACTGGACTGGAACCCAGGAGACCTAATTTATTTCAGGCTATGCTACCAGCCTGCTGGGGAGCTCTGACCGAGCCTTTTTCCTCTCTCTGCTGTTTCTTCCCCTCCGTGAAGTGGAGATAGCAATAGTGAACTTGTTTGTAAAGTTTCTGATAAAACAGCACCAAGTAAGACTGAGCATTAATAATGTAGTCCATCACTATGAAAAATTGATTTTAGGCACCAGGTTATTAGAGGAGCTAGTTAGTTACTGTGTTATTTAAGCGCTAGTAGTAGGGGGTGAAATTTTTTCCTATCTTTTTTTTTAACCAGTCTGCTAACTGCTTTGAATGTCGACTGACCAGAAACTCAGCGCTAGGGCTAGCGTGGCCGATAACAGAGCCTGGAGGAGGGGGGAAGCTGGAGGGAGCAAGGATGAGGGCTGAAGAGGAGGGGAAGGTGTTAGAGGGGGAATATTGGATGGGAAAATAGAGCAGAGTGGGCAGATTGGAGAGCGACAGATTGTGAAAGCGGGGGAGAGAGAGAGGGGAGAAGAGATCCTATTAGAAATACCATGTGTGTGCACGCGTAGAGGGGTACGCACGCAGGGAGGAAGGGATGCGGCGTCTACTGTAATGTTATTCAAGCAATCACATGTATCGCATATTAGATAACTCTTCTGGTTGGTTAGCCTTGCGAGGTCTGTAAACGTGTTTTGCTTTAATCCCGGACACATCACGTTTTTAATGTCAAACGCGTCAGGCTTTTCCTGAAGGGTTTTGGGGGGTTGTTTTTCAAGAGTAGATGGGTGCAGAAGTTCAGGATCTCTGCTGCTTTGGGGTGCTCCTGCTCTTGGCGTTTTGGAGGGGGCTGGTCAGGCCATCAGGTCGCTAGAAGTGAACGACCGATGAATTTATTTTGCACGGGGAAAACGGCTCCTGCCTTGACACAACGTGCACGGGGTGACTTGGGAGGGAGTTCAGTGGGAAATAGCCTCCTGGAAAAGATGGCATTTCAAAAGCGGGTTAGCAAGCCCCGAGCTCTCCTCCCAAATTGTTGAAAAATTAAACATAAAGGGTCTGAATTAAACAGGCAAAATAGAAGAAATGTCGAAATAGGGCTCAAAACTCTGCATTGACACCATCAGCCTTAATTTACCCCAGAGTGTGGGAATAAAAATTCATAGAGACATGATGAAAGGCTGAGAGTATCAGACAGGAATCCAGAGACTTAACCCTGAATTCACTGCTCCTGCGATGGGTCTGTGGTCAGGAATATTTTCCGTTGTGCAGATGGAGATTCCAGATTTGTATTTTTGTGGCTTTTTTCTTTAATAGTTTCTAGAATTTGCCGTATATCCTAGAACCAGAATAGATGCAGTTTACTGTCATTTGTCTGTGTGTGTGTATGCATGCGTGCACGTGTCTTTGAGCATTTTTTATCTCGGTATCATTCACAATATAAGCACAACAATCACGTAGTTCTCGCTCCCGCATAGGCTTTGAGCTAACATGCTTTTTGCAGTTCAGGGATGCAAATTTTACCGGCAATGTCGTTATTTTCTCAAAAAATCCCCCTCCAAGTAGAAAAAGAGAATTTGATTCACACGGAAGGGAGACGAAGAGAATTGGCAAATTGTGGGCAGGTGCTGGGCAAGCTTCCTCCATATGAATTTGTTAATGCGTCTTAATCCTGACCTGCAACACCCTGCCTGGCTAATGCTGTGGCCTCTCATGACCAGGAATTGCAGACTGCCGAGTCGCATGGCACTGGGCTGGGATTTTGTCTTTTTTTCTTTTTTTCCCCCCCCGTACTGTAGGTTGCTGACTACATTTCGTTTGTGACCCAGTTAAAATTTGAATCCGCTTCCCTAAATTTTTTGTAGGAATGGAATCGTTCTGCTTTTCTTTGTGTGTGTTCATCTATGTCTGCACATTGCCCCCGTCAAGAGATTTCCAGTGCGCATAGATGAAAATGCAATATTTTGAAAAAGAGCCCCCAAAATAGATTTCTTTTGATTCAGCGCGGCAGCTTAACACGTTCCCCTTCCTTTTCTTTAGTTGGTCTTCTAATTTGTAAATAGGTAACTATTTGTAGCGGTTTTCATCTACTCAAATCTGAAGAAATGCGTTACACGGCGGAGCTCAGTGTTGCTATGCAGATTTCTGATTTTGATGGCAGAAACGTAAAGCCCTGAAAAGAAGGGCGGCATCTCGGCAATCCGGGAAGGCGCACACCAAATCCTGCCTCCGATTTCATCCTTCCAGCAGCGCTAGCCCGCGCGGGGTGAACCCGAACAACTCGCAGAGTCCAAACAGGTGCTAAACGTTTGGTTGCGAATGAAAAGATTGGAAGTTGGGATGACGGCGTTAGGAGAGGGATGATGTACGCACAGCGAGTTTGCAGAGAAATTGCTTGTAGTGTTCCCAGAACACAACTTGCATAGGAAAGCATTGTGATTCCTTGTTTTCCACATTTTAGTGGCATGCTGGAAAAGCAGCTATCTGTTTTTATGACTATATATGTATAAAAACACACAAATATGTGCATTATCCAGCAAAATAATAGAGAAACCTGTATGTACATGGAGCTTACAGAATAGAAATGAGTTATTTTTTAGCTTGCAGTGCTCTGTCTCACTTCATTCCTCCCCTAATACTTTTTTCTCCGTTTTTGCTTGCAAGTAGCTGAATTGTGTGTAGGATATTGGAAGCTGGTGTTGTCCCTACCCTGCTGTAGACTCTGCCTTTTTCTGCACCTTTTTACTTCAATTGCTGACAAAGATACGAGCCCAAANACACAAATATGTGCATTATCCAGCAAAATAACAGAGAAACCTGTAGTTACATGGAGCTTACAGAATGGAAATGAATTATTTTTTAGCTTGCAGTGCTCTGTCTCACTTCATTCCTCCCCTAATACTTTTTTCTCCGTTTTTGCTTGCAAGTAGCTGAATTGTGTGTAGGATATTGGAAGCTGGTGTTGTCCCTACCCTGCTGTAGACTCTGCCTTTTTCTGCACCTTTTTACTTCAATTGCTGACAAAGATACGAGCCCAAATGCTGGGGGATTATGTTCAGACTTTCCACTCTACCCATCGGATATATTACTTACAGCTATTAATAACTCCCCTCCAGGAGAGTCATAACTGTCATGTAAATGCATCTTTCCCTGAAACAGTGCTGTATACATAGCATAAGAACCTGAAAGAGAGTTTTCAAAACAAGCCAAAGAACATGATGAAAATTAATGTATTTTCCCAGGATAGGATGTAAGGGCTGAATTTGCAAACGTGGAATTTTTTTTTAATTTTTTTTTTGGCCAACAATTTTTCATTTATTTTTAATTTAATCACATGTTTTAGTTTGCAGGCACATTCTGAAAAATGATCTTTATAAAATATGCAGTCGTCTTCACAGTCTTATTGCATCACTACTGCGCTGGGAGAAAGACATCTCTCTAAATTGAAAACCATTTTTAATGAATTGTTGTTTTATTTTAGGATCCCTTTAGGTTTCCTAGAACATTCGGTCTGAGTCGTCTGTCTGAAGGAATCTTGATCTAACAAATCAGAATAATAAAAAAAAAATATTCCGCAGCCCTTGACCTGGCTCACAGCAACTCCCTGTGTTATAAAACAAAGGGCCGTGGTGGTGGGGCAGAATCCCACTGTGAAGTAGAAAATGAGCATTATCGCTTAGCCATGGATTTGGAATTAAATTGTACATGAGATTTAAAAACTTGATGGAAATCTGTGACCTTCTGGCTTACCTACAGCTGCAGTGGAGGACAGTGATCCTGGAAGAACATGATTTACTGGTGAAATAAAGTGAGCCGTAAAAATCTGAGTGGGATGGGTTATCGTCAGTAAAAAGCATAAAGAAAAGAAGAAAAAAATCTAAACCCTAATTGCCAGTGTGAGGAAAAAATATAGAGGAGGAAAGAGGGAGATGAAGGGGAGAACAAGAGCATCCCCAGTGGCAAAATGGTTAAAAGAGACGACTAAAATCCAGCAAAAAATCAAGCAGTCAAGTAGTTAATTGACTTTGCTTTAATCAGCCCAATGAATATTCATTAGTGTGCTGGTCCTAATCATGGGGGCCATGTTGTCCGCATTTAGCAAGCGCACGCTCAGCATCATGCATGCCTCAACAGCTTCCCTTCCTCTCCGCACTGACATTAAATTTAGAGGCTTTGCGCCTTCCCAGCTCGCAGGGAGCGGGGATTGGCCCAGCTGCTCGGCTCCAAGATGCCATAGCAACCCCTGGCTCGTTGCCTTGGCAACATTTTTTTTTGTAAGGGCCTGAGCCAGTAATCCATAGGCTTAACGTAGAAAATATGCCTTTGTGGGGCGTGTGTATATAGATATATAGATGTAAGGGAGAGATTGAATGGGCGGAAGGCGTGCGTGTCTTCTATTGTGCAGCTGTAACGACGGGAGTGGGTTGCGGGATCTCCTCCTCGTCGTCTCGAGCTGTGTTTTGGGTTATGGGCTTTACATCTTTTCTCTTTTTTTTTGGGGGGGGG
>VZSC01005437.1:0-16303 GCA_013398225.1 Steatornis caripensis
AAAAATAAAAAACAACCCCACAAAGCAATAAAAAACCCCAAAAACCCCACCAGTAAAAAAAACTTCTATGGGATTGTACTTCTGTTTTGGTAACCTCAAAAAGGAATTTTCCTTAAGACAGCTACATCTATAAAGCCATATTTTTATTGACGTGCAAATAAAATGGGAAAAATGTAGAACAGAACCTCAAGCAATGCGTGAAATCTAGTTAGTGAAGTTGATGCTGTATAAAAATATGGATTCTAAATAGAAAGTGTGAGGTAAAGGAGTAGTGCTTTTGCCTGGTCTCTGATGAATCTATCGGCTTGTCCGGCGTCTATTTCTGCGAATAAAATGCAAAGAAATCCCCCAGGAAACCCAACGCTGAATGTAACGAGTTTTAAAATTGAAGTCTCGCTTTGCTTCTGCCGTGTTTCTGTTCTTGTTGGACGCTCCTCGTTTAGGTCAAGTTCATGTACCGATACTAGAAACAACTCTTGTCAACTAGATCTTAACATTTTAGTTTTAGTAATCTAGAATGAGATTCCGCAGATGATAAGTGAACTTGGGCATGCGGTCTGTTCGTACAGGCTCGCTGCGGCCAGCGAGAATTGAGTATTTAAGTGGCGTTTGTGTCTTTTTGAAATTTTTTACTGGTCTTCCTTGGGATGCTTCGGGCGAGATGATCTTACAAGTGCGTGACTCCTTAAATTTGTTTTCTTATACATAGTTATTGATAAATGTCTTACTGGCTTACCTTGCAAGGAGAAGGAAGGGCAAGGGGAGATCATTTTTGTAAGTAATTGTATTTCTAGTGACACTTAACCTGGAGAGGAAAGCTTCTGCTTCTTCTGTTAAAGTGTCTTTAATACCATATTGTACTGTCGCAAAAATCTGCTGCCGTAACATAGCTAAGGACGTTATCACAAATGGGCCCCGAGGAACACTTTTCTTATGTCCTGAGCTATGCGTTTTTCCTCCCTGAGAAATATTTATACTGAAATCCCCTTTAGCAGATAGTTTCTTTAAGGTACAAAGAAAGCACCGCCATTTTTATGACAAAACGTGATAGTTCATTGGCAGTGCTTCATTTTTGCTCTTAATTACGTGTTTTAAAACTGATTTACCACAATTCCAAATAAAAGAGAGAAGACCCGGCATCAGTCTGCCGGCAGAAACAAGGTACAGATCTTGAGTCTCACAATATTCTCTAGGTGTTTGAGCTTTCCGATGGAATTGCGTACGTGTCAAGCCCAATCCCTTCTGTTTTGTTGTAACTCTCCAATGCAGCATTCTGTAGCGTTCAGGATGGCAAACTCCCCGACAGTGAAGGAGAATTACGTTTTCCGGGGAGTCCCAAACAGTTCTATCAAAATGACCAGTAAGTAGACAAAACAGTCTTTCCCCAGAAACCGTTCCCTGCCCTGATGTAGTTGGGGTTTTTTTGTTGCAGTTTTGTGAACGGGAACTGATTTCTCGTTCCAGATTGTGTGTATGGACTCTGTTTGTACCAGAAGGGAATTATATATTGCTTCGATTTTCCCACTTCGATATAGAGCCCGAAACATTTTGTGACTTTGATTCTTTATCAGTCTATTCGAAAGATGACAGACTTGTTGGTGAGTGGCTGTCCCCTTGTTCCTTGAAGTAATCTGTCAGTGTACTCTTTCACTGCAACAGCAAGTACACCCGATGGGGATATTGCAGTTGGTTGCTTTACGTACGTTTTCGTGATGAATACATTGTGACGTATGATCTAAAATAAAAGACAAAGAGTGTGGGAGGAGAAAAGAATGGAAAATGCCTGTTAGGGAACTGTGTCAGCATGCGACTTCCTGGTGTCGAGGATTTTCCGGTTTTAATAGCGTGCGTCTATTTGGGCTAATGGATTAATAGGAAATGCAGAGGAATGAATAGGCAATGTCCTTTTAATCCTAAATTCTTAATAGCTGAGCATATTAATAATATATTGATCTTATTCATAATATTAATACTGTATTTCAGGGAAATTCTGTGGAGGAGATCTTCCATTCCCTATTTTGATTGGCTCCAACAGTATAAGGCTGAAATTTGTTTCTGACAATAAGGATTATGGAACTGGTTTTTCCATGACCTACAAACCCCTTACACCAGATATTCTTCCTGGTAAGTTTAAGTCCAGTAATATACCTGTCTGCGCTCTTGGGTGGCGACCCGACAAAAGTTTAAACAAGAAACGCAAAAGCGAGCCTTGTCGCTCGGAAAAAATAGATCGGAGGAAGCTCCTATGATATTTCTACGCGGATGATGTTATGAACAAGGTAAGTGTGGTTAGGCTGCCCTGTGATGCTGTGGAGAATCTGGGGTGCCAGAAAGTGGTAGGATAGATACTGTTGGGAGAGGCCCTCCTTTAGCTTTGCCTCTTCCCCACGCGCTTTATACAAGACTTCATTTCCTTCCCTACTTCCAGAATGTTTTAAAAGTAAATTAATAAGATGAGTCAAATGAGCAGAATCTGCAGATGAAAGCTGATGAAAGCTGCTTTGCTAGTCCCAAGCATGCTTCCGTGGAGGGGCCCTGAGGGAGGCCGCTGATGCCAAGAGGTATGTCCTGGAGGATGGCTTTCCGTTTTGCTGTGCAGAGCGGTTCACCATCGCTAGGGAGCAGGCTGAAGGGCCATCTGCGGAGTCTGGACAACCCAGTTACAGACAGCCACCTGCTGCTCGTGTTCCTGCTGCTTTTCCGGCTACGTTCTTTCCTTCGCAGAGCGTAGGGAGGAATCCCCTCTGAGGGGCCTTGCCACTGCATAGCCCGTGAGGAAGACATGTCCTCTGGTTGTTTTCTCTCTCCACTTTCATCTCCAAAGAAAGCTGGTAAATGTTCTTCTGACGTGCCCGTGTCCTGCTCTTCTGTCACCCCGCACAGGTACACCGCCTGTGGCCGAAGGGGAATGCTGTAGTCACGGCTTGAATTGCGCTTCTGCCTGAAAACAGATCAAAAACATTCTCTGCATCCTTTTCAAACAGAAGGGTTTGGCTTGCTGCTCTTGTTCTGTTTTCTTTTAGCTTTGAGCTGTGTGAAAGCACCATGAGAGTTTTTCTGGATTTAATTTTTTGTGTGTGTGTGAATGATTTAATAGGAAATCTCAGTGCCTCCGTCTTTGTTTTCCTGGATTTCCAGATTCCGGCTGTGAGTCCTTAGCGGTCCTCTTTGAAGAAGGAGTGTTACAAAGCATGCACTATCCAGAGCATTACAGCAACGTGGCAGACTGCCAATGGATTATTTGTGCGCCAGACGACCATATAATCAAGGTATAATGTGAGCCCTTCTTGTGTCTGCGTGGTGGAAGTGCGCACCATTGAGTTAACAAGAAATTGTGCGGCTAAGGGCAAGCAAGATGAAGCAACATCAGCTTGAATAATGCTGTTGGATGCAGTTAAGAGAAATCACTTTCCATCCCATAAGCCAGATAGGTTTTGATTTCTCCTTTAGGTTTTATTTTACCTATTTAGGTAAAATAGGACTTCCTGGTTTAAATTTTATCGTGACAGATTCTTCTAGCAAATGTAATACGCTACGTATCGCCTGTTAGAAGTCTGAATGTCACAGAAACCAAACCCTAAAGAAATTGTTGAAGATACTAAAGACCCTATTATAAATCTTTCAATTATTTCTGTGTGAATTTAACAACAAGGTTGGCTTTTTCATTTTTTATTTAAAGCTTACGTACCAGTCTTTTGAAGTAGAAGAGAGTGAAGATTGCTCTTATGATGCCGTGACTGTGTATGAAGATGTGGGAAAGGAGGAGGAAATTGGTTTGACTTTTGATTTTTGACATCTTTTGGGGGATGACTTATTTCTTTTATGACTTTCACTAGCCCTTATTTACAGTCTAAAATCAAGTTCGCCTCTAGAGTCCCAGGTGATGTTATGGGTACTAGTTTCAGTACCTTGGAAAATACTTGCAGGTATTGCTGCTTCTATTCTGCTTACAGAAGCAAAACCGCATTGAACAGAACAGTTTTGCGTATTTAAATTCTATATGAAATGCGGTTCCGAGTTCATGTAAATAAAGGGCATAACGTAATAATTTACCTTTATAGTAATGATCAGACACAGAAAGCACCCAAGAGGTCTCCTTTTCAGAGTCCAGTTGTTCTTCACTCCAGATGAGCGTTCGCGTAATTTTTGCCGCCTTGCTGCAGACTCCCCTGGCTTACCCTGAATGAGAGGAAGACCTGTCCCCATCAACTGATTTCAGCACTTGCTTGATGCTGGTGCTTAGATTAGCCGTAGCAGGTGCTAGTGCTGAAACACTAACAAGGGCAGCTCAGGTTTCCGGTGTGTCATGGCAACCTATGAGCGTGAGTGGTGCAGTAGGCTCTTGTGAAAAGATGCAAGAGTCTGCTTGTTCTTACGGGATAGTTACCGATCACGGACAGACCGTCTGCAATAATAGAACAGTCCTTCAGCCCCAGTCTGCTTATCTCTACTCCTTTCTTGTGCATAGTTATTTTTGACCCTGCTGCGTGAGAGCTGGAATACAAAGAATATTGGGTACCCACTGTTGAAAGAGATAAGGATGAAAAAGTACTTGTTAATCTGCAGTGAACCTTTGCTTTCTCGTCTCTAGCTAAGTCTTGTGGATTTGCCCTACCGGCACCTGTTCTAAGCTCCTCTGCTGTGATGCTGGTTGTCTTTCGCTCTGATGAAACAGAGACCTTTGGAGGATTCAGAGCTACAGTCTCTTTTGTTCACGTAACAGGTAATGGAAGTAACTTGGGGCAGCACAGAGGGCTTGCTGCTGAATCTGGCTATTCAGAATTATTTTTCTCTACGAGATTCTCATCTAACAAATTGTTTCAATTAAAAACCTGTATTGTGAAACTATCGAGGCACTACGTAAAGGGCCTGTAGAATGGGTGAACAGAAAGAATGAATCTACCCAAAATGTCGGAGTTTTGTTTTTGTGTAAGAGTATTTTGATACGTTTTACGTGGCACTTTACTACCATGTGAAGGTGTAATAGCACAGATCCTTACTGTAGAAATCTATTCCTTCTACAAAAATTATAATAAAGGAAAGAAAAGTGATTTTGTAATAAAAATATCGCTCAAGACAGCCTGCTAACACGTTTGCTATTTTAATTGGCTAGATTTGGATACTTCGGATTCAACTAGTGAAGAAGAATTTGAAGATATGAATGTGACTGAAGAAGAAATACAGGTTACAACAGGTAAGCCATCAGAGTTATATTTTCTTCGTGGGAATAGGGAGTGCATTTTGGACTATAATTTAAATGGTGTGTTCTCCAAATATTTAATGGATGCAGTTGTCCCAGAATTTTTCATTAAGCTATTTTGAGGAACTGAAAAGATGAATATTAACACTTAGGCTTTGGCTTTAGAGTAGCAGAACCTATTTTTTCTTGTTTTCTTGATCTTCTCAAGTCACTTACAGCAAAGCAATGACATTATTTCAGCTTGTGCATCAGTTTACACCTACTTGCTTTGGTGAAAATACATTCAAAGAGTATAGGGTAGCTGAAAATAATAACCAGCATTTTAGAACTTCTCTTTTTGCCTCCAGTAGTTTATGGAGAATGGGATGAGTCCGTATTCATTATAGGTTTGGGGCTAAAACTTTTGAAGGTAAGCAGTTGCTTTCATCTTGGTGAACCTCTGTTTCTGCTAAGATCATCTCCTCATGCTGTCTGTAAACATTTGGAGCATTTGTAATGAGGGAAGTTGAAAGATTTAGCAAAAAAGGGGAGGGGGGAGGCTTAAGAAACTGCGGAGTAGCTCTTAACTGCACTGTTGTTTGCTTCTCCAAATCGTAACCTCTAGAGACTTCTTGAGACATCAGTGCTTTCTGTTTCAGATGGTGTTTGTGGAATGCCTTCAAATCAGCCCAGGTTCATCTTCAGTAGGATAATTGGAGGTGAAGAAGCCGTACCATATTCATGGCCTTGGCAGGTCAGTGTACAAATTTCAGATGAGCATATCTGTGGAGGAGCAGTCCTTGCCAAAGAATGGGTTGTCACAGCTGCTCACTGCTTTAATTCTAAGTAAGTACTCTGGGATGAACCCTTCCCTGGAAACGTCTGTAATTGCACCGCGCGGGTCTGCCGTTCCGCCCAGCGTGGCTTGCACGGTTTCGGTTACCGCTTACAGCTCACTGGCATTGAATTTTTGAGAATTTTTTTTTAGCTCCATGCACATGTACTAGGATCGTAGTGTCTATTAAGGAAGTAAGCGGCCTACTTCTGTAGGCTTGGTTTTCATTTAAATCAGTTTTCTGAAGAGGTTACAAGATACTAACTCCCTTGTTAGCCATCACTTACTCTTGGGTAACTTGTTTGTGCTCGGGTCGTTTACAGAGCATGTTTTCATCCATGTAGAATCAACCTATCCAAAAATTTAAAAATTACTGAATTTGTGTAGATTGTGGAGGACATACAGGAGGCTTTTGTGCACAGGTTTGATGCCATTCCTTTATTAAGAACCTATCAATCTGTTGAATCCAGATGGCGCGGAAATTTTTCTGTCTTTATTGAGAGGAGACTAAAGGATAGTCTGTGTGACTTTCGGACTCCTTAAAATACTTTCTAAACTGTAATTTGTTTCTTCATCTCTTAGGCTGAACACTACCTGTTTTGAAGTCCAAATTAATCACAAGTACATTAATTTAACNTCGTAGTGTCTACTAAGGAAGTAAGCGGCCTACTTCTGTAGGCTTGGTTTTCATTTAAATCAGTTTTCTGAAGAGGTTACAAGATACTAACTCCCTTGTTAGCCATCACTTACTCTTGGGTAACTTGTTTGTGCTCGGGTCGTTTACAGAGCATGTTTTCATCCATGTAGAATCAACCTATCCAAAAATTTAAAAATTACTGAATTTGTGTAGATTGTGGAGGACATACAGGAGGCTTTTGTGCACAGGTTTGATGCCATTCCTTTATTAAGAACCTATCAATCTGTTGAATCCAGATGGCGCGGAAATTTTTCTGTCTTTATTGAGAGGAGACTAAAGGATAGTCTGTGTGACTTTTGGACTCCTTAAAATACTTTCTAAACTGTAATTTGTTTCTTCATCTCTTAGGCTGAACACTACCTGTTTTGAAGTCCAAATTAATCACAAGTACATTAATTTAACATTCACATAGATTGGGTCATGAAAATGCTTTTGTTAAAATCCTCCCGGGATTGCTGATGTATTCTGGCCTGTTTTCAAATAAAGTTGCAATTACTTGAAAAGGAGGGTAAACTTTCAAAAGCCCCAAATGCCCCAAAGATGCGTAGACATCTATATTCTCCATTTCTCTGATTCTCTTCCCCACCCTGACAAAGCTGGGGATCTGAAATGCGAATGGTGTTTTGAATTTGGCTTCTAAGTTTCTAAACGTTAGTTTGCAGAATTTTATGTCAGGAGCACTGTTGTGCTGTGTTGAAGGTACTGCTTTAAGAGATGTATTAAGGAGGAATTATCTATTGCACATTGCCATAACGTCAGAAATTACGTACATGGCTTAATGATTCTATGCATCTAATTTCATTAGGGAGTTATGGCAGGTTTTCAGACAGTGAGAGGGTTTGGTTAAGAAACCAAAGGATGAAATGAAAAAATACTGTTGCGCTTCTTTGTATCATTTGATAGGTAATGATGTTTTAGAGGTTACCCAGTTTTTCATTAAGAAGGTAGGAACCAGCACTGTCTTGGATTAATGTGGACCATGCAGGCCTTGTGTTCTGCCGCATCATGAGAGTATTTCATGCTCCCGAGAAGTCAGTGGAAAGATTTCCATAGATTTGTATGAGAGCATGGGCCTCAGGAGTTGTTGACCCAGGAATACGTAGGGCTCTGAATGCTGTTATACCAGAGAATGTATTTAGCGGTTTTTAATTTTTTATTTATTTATTTTTTTTAGAGTACTATACAGAGGCTTATGGACGGTGGTAACAGGACTTCATGATCTTNTGAAAAGGAGGGTAAACTTTCAAAAGCCCCAAATGCCCCAAAGATGCGTAGACATCTATATTCTCCATTTCTCTGATTCTCTTCCCCACCCTGACAAAGCTGGGGATCTGAAATGCGAATGGTGTTTTGAATTTGGAACTTTGGCTTCTAAGTTTCTAAACGTTAGTTTGCAGAATTTTATGTCAGGAGCACTGTTGTGCTGTGTTGAAGGTACTGCTTTAAGAGATGTATTAAGGAGGAATTATCTATTGCACATTGCCATAACGTCAGAAATTACGTACATGGCTTAATGATTCTATGCATCTAATTTCATTAGGGAGTTATGGCAGGTTTTCAGACAGTGAGAGGGTTTGGTTAAGAAACCAAAGGATGAAATGAAAAAATACTGTTGCGCTTCTTTGTATCATTTGATAGGTAATGATGTTTTAGAGGTTACCCAGTTTTTCATTAAGAAGGTAGGAACCAGCACTGTCTTGGATTAATGTGGACCATGCAGGCCTTGTGTTCTGCCGCATCATGAGAGTATTTCATGCTCCCGAGAAGTCAGTGGAAAGATTTCCATAGATTTGTATGAGAGCATGGGCCTCAGGAGTTGTTGACCCAGGAATACGTAGGGCTCTGAATGCTGTTATACCAGAGAATGTATTTAGCGGTTTTTAATTTTTTATTTATTTATTTTTTTTAGAGTACTATACAGAGGCTTATGGACGGTGGTAACAGGACTTCATGATCTTACAGACCAAGAATACAGACAGGTACTATAAATTCTGCTTAATAATAAAATACAAATCGATCTTGCAAAATAGGTTTTAATGTAAATGCGTCTTCCAAATTGTTTGTGATGCAGCAGTCTAACAGCCTGCATGCTGACCTTAATCTGCATTTACGCAACAGCTTTTGCGTGACTGTCAGAGAAATCGTATCAACACAGATCTGTGCCTTTAACGGTAATGAACTCCAAAGCTCAGTATTCTGGAGGACATGCGAGTGAGGAGCGTGTTATCTCTAAATACCATTGTGACTGTTACCGAGACAGAAATAATTGGGGCACAACTTTCCGCTTTGCTCAGACTGGAAAAGTGTTTTTCCAAGACCCCCTTCCTACAGTTGCTGGATAGAGTTTCCTGCATGTTCCCTGACATGTGTCCAAGGGGCATAATCTTGACTTGTTAATATAAGAAAGCTGGTGGCTTCAGCAGCTGCTTTTAAATGTTTCCCCCTCTTAAGGCATCTTGCCTTTGGCCTGAAAATTTATGAAACCAAAGTTACTTGAAGACTCAAATTCCCAAGTCATTCAGAAAATGTCAATGTCCTTGCTTTCCTAGAAAAGGTCGGTAAAGAAGTATATTGCACATCCAAGTTTTAACAAGACCACTATGGACTCTGACATCGCCTTACTGCAACTGGCTGAGCCCCTGGAATTCAACAGCTACGTGCAGCCAGTGTGCCTCCCTGCCAAAGAGGAGGAGGTTCAGCCCTCGAGGGTGTGCGTTGTCACAGGATGGGGTGCACAGGAAGAAGGTATGCAGCCTTTGCTGTTTCGAAGGCTGAGCATGCCGTAGCTGTGTTTTTTCAATATGCTGTTCTGTGTTGTAACATTCATTCTGTCTATGCATTAGTTTCAATGCACTGGCCCAGGCTGCCCAGGGAGGCCGTGGAATCTCCTTCTCTGGAGAGATTCAACCCCCCCCTGGATGCGTTCCAGCGCACCCTGCTCTGGGGGCACCTGCTCTAGCGAGGGATGGGCTGGGGGATTTCCAGAGGGCCCTTCCAACCCCTGCCGTGCTGTGATTCTGTGTGATTCTATGAACTATGCACTTACGAGCGTGGGGTCACACCATGTCAGCTGGATGCTTTTGGTCCCATGGCAAAGCCCCCCATTGCCTTCAAAAACCTGTGGAGCACAATTTGGCCTCTTAGATTAATAAAGCTTCCTTAGTCCTAGTGCTCNGAGAACAGACGTGTTAAAAAGTTTTCAGTTGTCTAAGCTCAACTAGACTTGCAGGAAAATGGGTGGGAAGAAAGAAATCCGATAATTTAGATTGAGACCTTTCGAAAAGGGCAGGGCTAAATCTTCTTTGTGGAACCAGTAATTCATGCCTCTGCTGGTTTCTGAGATGTCTTCTGCTTCAAGACAGAGAAAAGGGGAAAAAACTGCATCAGCTGGAAGTCCCCATCCTGGTGCTTGACGCATGTCAGAGCTATTACATAAATCTTCCCAGCAAAGTGACCCAGAGGATGATCTGTGCTGGATTCCCTCTGGAGGAAGGCAAGGACTCGTGCACGGTGAGTTGCGCCTGCCACCTTTGGCTTCTGACACCTGGGGCATGGCCAGGTGGGTTCTGAAAAGGGGAGATTTAAAACGTCACTAAGAGCTGTTTTCTTGCAAACAGGCTGTAGGTGGCTTACAATGAAAGACTGCTTAACAGTAGGGTTTTAAGTATTGATATTGCAAAAAGAGGCACCTCCCTTGAGCAACGGTTGTTTCTTTCTCTGCCTTTTAAAAGGCCAAACGCATGAGCGGCTGGGACCTCTCATAGCGGAACTGGTATTTTAAAAACAGAAGGAGTGATGTTGGCTCATGGCAACTTTCCCTTGTCCTTGTGCAGGGTGATTCTGGTGGCCCGTTAGTTTGTCCTTCTGAAGATAACTCGGGATTTTACACCCTTCATGGAATCACTAGCTGGGGCTTGGGGTGTGGAAAGAAGAGCTACCCAGGAGTATACACGAATGTTCGTGTTTTTGTTGACTGGATCAAGCAGAGCATTAATAGTAGTGGTACGTATGAAGAAAACAATTAAATGAATCCCTTTGCCACTGCTGGATGCTTAATTTGAGGTCTTTTCCAGGGTGCCACTCTTATATTTGAGTGTCCAGCACTTCCTGAAAGCTTGACTGTTTAAACTACCCGTAGCTGAATGCCCACAAACAGATTAATCTAAATCAGTAGTCGCTTCTGAAAATCTTATTTCTTCTGGATGTATTATTATTCCCCTCTCTGTTGCATTTCTTGTGTTTATGAATGTTTTCATTACTGCTTCTTTGCTGCTTTGTTTCTCAGGGTTGGGAGGGGATTGGGAGGCATGAACTGACACGTGATGACAGCTGAGTCCACGTTGACAAGTTTACGGCCCGCCTTTGTTAATGGTCTTTGCAAAGTTTACCCTGTTTTATTTTTCTGGGTTTTTTTAGATCTCCCCATTTCCATGGTGTGACTGTCGAAAAAGCAGTTCTGATGGACCACGTTGTAAAACATTTCCAAAGCACAAATGTCACTGAAAGCAAAATTTGGTGAGATCATGTCAGTTTGTGATTGGCGAACAGATTCCGAAGTAGCAGATACCTACCCTGGTGAATTTACTGCTGATTTACCTGAATTGAGACTTTGGCTTTACACCCGTGTGCTTGGGGAAGACACAAGTCACCTGCAGGCTTCCGACACTCAATCTGTCTTAGAAGGAAAGCGCGGGAAGATAAGCCACCACATACCGTATGCCAAGTGTGTCCTCGAACGTATTACTGGAGAGCGTAAAAATACTGCAGAAATGAGGCTAAATAAGTGCCTGGGTAAAACAGCTGATGGGGCAGTCAGTCAGTCATCCTTCCATTAAGGTCAATGAGAGTGTTACCTCTGGCCCTGACAGCAGCTAGACAGTGGCAGCAGGAGTGCATCGCTGAGGAGCAGAACACTGTCTAGTCATTAGTGATGCGCATCAATCCAATTGCTGGGAAAAGGATATTTTTAATACAGCTCCTGTTTTAACAAGTTGTGTGTTGTTTGGACAGGTGGAGTGTTTGAAAAGACAAGTGTTAGAGGCCGAGGGCCTTTGGCACCATGCGAGAACTGACCGCTATCCTAATTGATCTATACATGTAATTAAAGAGGTCCTGTGTAATCCACACACTGCAAACTGAACACACTTACTTGTAAATAACAGTTTGTTTAACGCCCAAATGGCTGCTCACACAAGAAATTGTGACGACAGGCTCCAATTAGCTTTGCAGACTGCTCTGTGCATTGTCTTAGTGTTTGGAAACATCGGTACGATAGTACAATAGGTAACACAAGTATAATTCTTCTTTGACTCAATGGTCTGGAAAATAACTAGAAAGTAAGATATCTCATTTTGTTTCTGTTGATATTAATGGCAAAAATCTTTAGAGATGTATTTCCCATACATACATTCGATGCCAGTAACCCACTTTTTTGATGACATTAGGACTTCTGATTTTTTTAAAGATATAGCTTTATTCTGTAGCTGGGGAAAAAAAAATATCTCTCTACCTTTATTCCCAAATGAATATGTTCAATATTTTTTACCAGTTTCTTCTCTTCACTGTAAAGTTTTAGGCAAAAGCCCACAAAATAATCTGGAGCATGAGCTTTCTGTGAAACTATGAAAATACTTCATGGCGGAAAGACTATGGACAAATTTAGATGAAGTGTAAGACACAGCTGTAGTACATTATTGATAGGGTATGCTCGTTCTGTCTTTGAAGAGGTCTTCAGAGAGCAACGGAGGGAAAATATGCTTTCTAATTTTTCATTCTGGGAATCTGTTAATGTTCAGTTATGGTGGAAGTTGCTAGTAGCTAACTATATGAGTTCAGCTATGCTGGGAGCAGATGTGTCTAATCACTTCGTTGCTATTCTGTTTTGCACACCAGGAACAAGACGACTTAAAATACCTGTAAAGTTTTATCTGCTTATTAGTCTAATACAAGGATACCAAGTGGGTGGGTTCAGAAAAAGAAAAAGGTGGGGGGAGAACTACAGGTGGTATCAGCCGTGCTAGCCCTATCGAATGCAATGGTTATATGCTGATAAATTGATAACTTTAAAAAAAACCCAACCCTTTCATATATTTGGAATGCTGTCTTAAATTATTTGTATTTGATTTGATTGTTAGGGTACTTACTTTTTGCTTGACAGCACAAAGTTGACCTTTTGTGTTTTTCCTAGTATGGTTTTGCAAGTAGTCTAGTTTTGCTATTGTTCGTGGTGTCTTTTTAGTCTCTCGTAAGCTGCCGGTGTCTTTTAGCAATAATGTGAACTGTTTTGTGATGCAAATGAAATGTGATTTAAAAAAAAAAAATTACTTTCAATGGAGTTTATGTAATGGAATTGTATTTTAGTTTTTACAAAATTTATATGAAGTCCATGTTAGTTCTTGACAGTTACATGAATCTTTCCTGAACCCTACAGTCAAAAGCTAGGATACTAGTAGCCTACCCGAGTAGTGAGGTAGGCTCAGGTTCGCCCCGTGGTTAAAATCTGAATATAAACCTTCTTCTGTAGGCATGTAAGTAAAAATATCTTCTTTCTAGCGTTGCATGGAAGCAAATGAAGGCTCATTGCATTGTTCGTTGGCACTGTGCTAAATAATTAGAATAAAAGTCTACGTCCAAAAATACCTTGCTCTGAACTTCGGTTAACTTGAGCATCTGTGACTGTAAGTCTTCCTGCTTAGCTCTGAAATAGTAGTCCTGCTCAGCGTGTGTGCGTGCAGGGGCACGCAAGCTGGCAGTCCATCCGTATTGCCAATGACGCACCTAGATAGCCTTTGCAGGAGTCGTTATTAGGGCATTTTTGTAACTTGTCGGAAAGGGGAGATCTTAATCAGAAAGTAGAAAGCATACATCCGTTGTTAAAGCGTGTCTGGCAATAGTACAGAGGAGGAAGCCATTGTTGGCTGAAATCTGGGTTCTGGCTGTGTAGCCTGACAAAAAAACGTTAAAAACATAGTTGATCTCTGACGTTCTGACTCTACCTCTGTGGGTTCTTGGTTCATAGTCCTTTTACTTTGCCATTTCCTGCTTTTCCAGCCCTGGACAGCATGGTAGCTTACTGCATCGTACTGCTCTCGGTTGCTTGCACTCCCGTGACCTCCCTGATTATGAAGCCAGAGGAGCACAGCACAGCAGTGTGGGATCCTTCCGTGGATGTACTCTGCCTGGAGGCGTGCCAGCCACGTACTTCCCGACTCTCTCTCTTTCCAGAGTATATCTGCTCAGAAGGATCTGACAGTCACGGTATTTAGATGGTGCTGTAGAACTACTTTCTCATGTGGTCTTCCCAGCTTTCTTCTCTTCTCCCCTAGCCTTTTTTCCTTTGTACTTTTTGAGGACAAGTGGCACAAGGGCAGTCTTCTCTCATTTAGGAATCTACTTGCTGTCATATATTGGATGCACAGAAAGACTGTTAATTTCTTCAGCTGAAGTGACTAGACTCGGTTCTTTGCATGCTTTCAAAAGGGTGAATGGAGCAGTAACACCAGAGGGATGGTGGGTGTCATGTCTGTGTAAGATGAGTTAACGAGAGGAAAGAATTAGGCTTGGTACTTTGAAGAAAGGAGGAGTTTTATATAGAACGAAACTCTGCCTTTGACTCAAAATAAAGGAAAATAATCGGCAAAATTGAAGGAGCATTAGGGATAGTTAATACAGAAATATCTCTAAATGATTCTGAAGTTCTACAAAACCCCTTACTTGCCCCTTACTGAGAGATCTGAATGTTTCTTGTCTCTATTATTTTTGTTCTGCTTTATTCTTCTTGAGTTTCAGAGCCTTTTGCCACATGGATAATATGGTAGGTCGCTGATGAGAGCAAGTTATGTAAAAGTTTACAAGCTGTACCGTTACCGTATTGTCAGAAAAGATGAGGTCACAGCACCTCAGTGGGAGAATCTAGCTTCTTTAATCATGGAGAATGGGTCATTCAGCCTGGAGGTCCCGGGCTTGGTTACGACACTCCTGAGGGTAGTGGCTCTGTGTGACACTGACACAAAGAGTTAATTTACTTTGGAAACAGAGCTGTAATACATGGCTCTGAGCCTCTCTCTGTTTTCAGCAGCCTTCGTCATAGAGTGTTGAGTTACGTTTTGGTAGTGGTTCCTCTGCTTTTGAAGTCAGAGAAGGAAAGCTAATATTAACAAAAAAATTTAAAAAGAGTGCGGCGGGGTATTCATTCTCTGGTCTTCCGTAGTCAATACCTCAGTAGCACAGGAGAATGTGTTTTTCTTTCAGTCTTTCCGCAAGTCACATAAAATACAAGCTTTCCAAAACCTGATGAATCAGATGTATTATCTTGTCCCTGTATCACCATCTACAGCTTGGCACACTGTGACATTATTCCTGGCACTCCTTCCTTCCCCATAGGTTTGCTCAGTTTGTTTTCTTCCTCCTAAGACGTATCTCTGATATGGGCATACTTTTATTTTAAATAAACTGTATTGAGCCTTGTGGCATGTGTTTGGACTTCAAAGTCTTCTATGTTCTTTTCATTTACTTTTGTGTCTTTCACCAACTTGTGTGCTCCTGTCCTAGACTCTTTAGAGGGAATAATGCTATTTAGTCTCTCTTGTGGTTTTTTAAAAGCAATTTGAAGTCCCTAGATTCTAAATCCTTTGTTAGTGCTGCTTGTCACAAAGGAAAATTTTGGTCCAGGTGGTAGGGAAGAAAGCAGGAAATAACTTCTATTGCCCCAGTCACGCTAGCTGAACCTCATCTTTCTTGCCTCCCCTTTCGCTAGTTAATCGGTCGTTTGCCAGTGGTTTGCGACACGGACTGTGGAAGGCACAAACGCAGAGCCAAGCCATCAGCAGCGCCTCTCGCCTGGGCGCACTGGCAGCGTACGCTCTCCTTACCTGCGATGTTGGTGCAGCCTTCGCGGCTTTTCATTAGGGTTGTAGCTGTTGCAGACTTCAGGGGGGACATGTGCACGTGAGAATGAAAGATGCTGTCTTTACTGTTAACCTTGTATCGTTAGGTTATGAGGTTGCACCCCGTTTCTGCCCGGAGGGCTTGAACTTTGTTATCCTACAGGACAGACTGCGGGACGGGGACTGCAGCACAACTCCTGCCCCACCGTTTCCTGTTGCCGAACGTGAAGGCAGGAAGAATTGAGGTAGGAAAATGCAGGGGAGGAAAAAGGCCTGTAGCTGGTGAGTGTCCGTGCTGGGTGACTGNAACTCCTGCACCACCGTTTCCTGTTGCCGAACGTGAAGGCAGGAAGAATTGAGGTAGGAAAATGCAGGGGAGGAAAAAGGCCTGTAGCTGGTGAGTGTCCGTGCTGGGTGACTGGGTTTTGCCCCGCCGCTCTGTCCAGAGGCCCGCGGTGTAAGCGGTGGGCTCCCGTCCTGGGGAGCGGGGCTCGCTGTCCGCAACGGGCCCGCGGTCCTCTCTGCCAGCGAGATCTGCGCGCAGGACCCGTGAAACGCCGGCAAACCCGCCGGGGTGCCCTAAACGTGCCTTAGCTTTACCGAACAGACCGTTGGAACGGGAACGCTGCCGCTCCCTCGAGGGCCGCGCTCCGCCCGCGCCGGCAGAGGCGCGCGCGGTTCCGAGCAGCCGCCAGGCGGCCCGCGCC
>VZSC01005437.1:16408-86684 GCA_013398225.1 Steatornis caripensis
CTGCTGCTGCTCAGACGCACAGGGCGGAGGGCGAGCGGCCTCGTCACCTTGCAGGACCCCCTCGCTAAATACCCGCTGCGGCTGGTGGACAAAGAGGTGACCGAGCGCCCGGGGCCAACCTTCTCCCTCGTCCCGGCTCTGAGCGGGGGGTCTGGGGGCGGCTGGGCCGGTGGCCGGGAAGGGGGGGCGCCTGGGGGGCGGCTGGGCCGCGGGGGCAGGGAAGTACAGAGAGCCCTGCTCGCGGGCCCGCGCTGCGGTGTGTCCCCGGGTGGAGCAGGATCCTCCAAAGGGTTTGTGGCTGCACGGTGGTGGTGCGGTGGTTTGAAGAGGGGAGGGTAGGCTCGTTTCTTTGTGTGTTTAAATTCTGCTGTAGGGCTGTGCTTCTCCCTCGGTCTCCGTCCGGGGTGCGTCAGTGAGAAGTAACGCCAGCAGCCCGCGCTCCTGCGTGCTGTCTCTTGCCTGATCTTTGGCCGCAAATTGTGAAATGTGCTGGCTTGGGCGATAGAGATTTCCAGATTTTCTGTATGTAAAGGTGCTGTAGGGATTGCGCAGACAGGCGAAAGTCACCCTGCAGCTAGAGAGGAAAGAATTTTGGTTCTAAAACTTGTGGTCTGTTTAACTTTATTTTTCAAAGCCGTTTCTGCTTCCCTTCCTAGCATTTGGCTTGCATGCTAACAAAGAACAGACTTACTAAGCATATCACGTTGAGTAGAGGTTGAAATTCAAAGCGGTGGGGATGTTGACCTCATTCTGATTTTGTTTGTTTGGGTTTGTTTTTGTTTTTTTTTTAGGACATCAGTCATGATACCAAGAAATTCCGGTTTGGGCTGCCTTCACCAGATCATATATTAGGATTACCTGTAGGTAAGTAGTGAAAACTTCATTACATGCATTTCCGTTTTTAGGATTTACCACTGTACTCATAGTCCTTAGACTCCTGACTGTTCGGGAATTTAACGCTCAGCAAAGCAAGGAGTTAAAAGCTGCATCTGAATGCTGCTACTTCACAGAGAAACGTCAGATTTCCCAAAGGACTGTATTTCTGATCTTTTGTGTGTGCTTTGTTGTGCTTGTGTTAATTTGCCTCGTGTAGTTTAGAACAAGAACAGTGAAACTGAACTGAGTCTGATGAAATTCACCACCAGTCAGGATATAAGGAAGAATGGTGTCTGTCAAAGCTTTTTCATATTTCTTATTTGCATTTTACTTCCATCTGGTGCCTTCAGTTTATTGTCAACTTACTTCATGCTTTCGATGAATACAGTCGCACTCATAGATGAGAGAGAGAACAACTCTTCTGCCTGGGAAGCTTGTAACTGTTCTGTGCAGAGCAAAGGGGAAAATGCAACTACTGTATATTGAAGGTGCTGCAATATTCAGAGCATTTTTTGCTCACGCACTTACCTTTGACTTACATACATACGTGTACAACTTTGTCTTGCTTTCTGTAGCATGAAGTTCGTTTCAGACTAGGACTGATGCAGTCTTCTTTCGTGTACCCTGCGAAACTGATGGCATTGAACCTTGGACCTTGAATTCATGGTTATCTGTGCAGGGGAAAGTCTCCCTTTCTGATCTGCAGATGTAGCCCTGTTTGTGCTGCACTGTGTTTTGCTGTTTCCCTTGCTGCGTGGCAAGTGTCAGGGCCTTTCCAGTTCCATGCTGTGAGTGTGTCCTCCTTGCATGCCGCTTGCCAAGGGCAGCAGTCTTTCTCCAAATTATCTTCTGACTTGTACGGGGAAACTGTAATTGAACTGTCCACGTTAACTAGGCAAATGATAAACAAATTGAGATGGGCAGTGCTTGTGTTTATCCAGACTTAAGTTCTTAAGAATTTAGGAATAAGATCCTGAAACTGCACAGGCCAGATTACTTCCTGGGAGTTTCCTGCCTTCTGCTTTTTACCAGGATCATTTTGCTAAAAATAAAGTGTTTTCTGCCAGAACTGTTTCTGCTTTTCTTTTTTTCCCATACAACTCTCTAGATTAGTGCTTTCTGGCTGAGACTACTACTCTTGGCAAGGAGTTTCAGTTATTTTAATCAGCAGAAAGAGGTGTCTTTTAGATTCTGCCTCTTGGAGCGTAGGTTGGGCAAAGAACTGCCTGTGTGTAGCAGCATCCAGTGCTGCGGAAGCCACAGCGTTTCGGAGGCAGGAGTTACGGAGAAGCAGTATGGCCCAAGGCTTTGTTCTTGTCGTCTTGGTGCAGAATCTTTGGGAAGTTCGCTCTGATAGGTTGCTGCTATTAAACTGTAATACTTCTTTCTTTGCCTATGTGAACTGTTGTACCCTTCGTTAATGAATATAAGGACAGTAGGCCCCAAACTATAGGGAGCACTTGAAAATAAGCAACAAACTTTCTATATCACTATTTTACTATGAATTTCCTACTTTCCTAGTATCTTATCCTTCATTCTGTAACTTACCGGCTTTTCTCTGTTACCCAGTGTTCCAGAAACTCTTGCTGAAAAACAGACACAAGCTGTTTATATGGCATCTATATGGTAAAGATTCTGTCCATCATTGCTTGTGTTTAATGGGTTAGAATACCTGCGTTCTCTCTCTTGTCTTGTCCTCCAGGCCCAAGAAGAGTTTTAAATTGGGGATGAAAAAATAAATAATCAGATTGTAATTCTTTCTTCCTAGGCCAGCATGTTTACCTTTCTGCAAAAATTGATGGTAATCTGGTGATTCGAGCCTATACCCCAGTTTCCAGTGACGAGACAAAAGGTTATGTAGATTTAATTGTAAAGGTAAATTTTGGTTTCCTTTAATATAGATAAATTGCTAACTGGAAGGAAGGAAAGTGCTTCCTTTTAGTGGAATACAGAGTTTATTTTGATTGATCTTCTTTCAGATAGGATGACTGCATGGCAAACATCTCGTTTCACATATCCTTGAATAGTAAGTTGTCCTGTGTATCCGCTGTATGTCACTGAGAGACAGCAGAGGTAGGGAAGAGTGAGAAGGGAATCACTTTCTCGGCAGTACTGCAGGAACTTCCCTGTATCTTTTACATGGCAATGCATCAGTAATGATCACTCTCCCTGAAGCTGCCTATCCTGCTACTGCTGTTTACTGCTGATAGCTGTAAGTAGGAAAGAAGTCAGTAAGAACTATTTTTAGTGATGGCGGTTATACATCTGTAAGCATCAGAAGTTGTGCTAATGTGTTCATTGATTAAGAAAATGGGATGCAAAACCAAGGGAAATCCTTTACGCTAGGGAATGCAGAATGATTTGATCATGGAACTTCGGGATTTTCTAATCCTTTTCTACGATAGAATTTGTCCTTAGGTAAAAACCAAGGCTTTTTTTGCGTGCTCTGTTCTTCATGTTACAAGTATGATGTAATTGTTATTAAGTACTTAGGTGCTTTGAAAGGTGAAAAGACTGTTACGTGGCTGAAGTCTCTAGGAAAGTCTTCAAAAGGAAAGATGTAGCAGTGCTATTTTCAGAAGGAGCAGTTACAAAAATGGGTTAACATAAGGTTCTTGCTGGAGTGATACGGAAATAAGGGCACCCGTACATAATCTGCCTGCCACCTATTCCTGCTAGCCTGGCTGTTTGCAGAGACCATAGGAACATGTGCGTGAGAGCGCATTTTACTTACTTTAGCTGCTTCCTGTTGCAAGGCACAAGAGATAACTGAGAGCAAAGAACTGTCTCAATTTCTTTCTCAGATGCTAAATTTCAGACCTGCAATATTGTGTTCTACGTTTTGTAATATGGTCTGCAGGAAAGCTAGTGGTTGATACCATACAAACTTTTGTTTTTACAGGTCTACCACAAAAATGTGAATCCCAAGTTTCCAGAAGGTGGAAAGATGTCCCAGTACCTAGATGACATGAAGATTGGAGATATTATTGACTTCAGAGGGCCAAATGGGCTCCTTGTCTATAAGGGGGCAGGTACTGTGACATGAAGGTGGGAGAGCGAAAGGGAGGAAGTATTGTATTGGTTATTTTCAGAGATGTTTTATAAAACTTGACAACTTTGTAGAGAATCTTTTTATAAAAATCCACCTTTCCTGACCAAGAGCCCATCAGAGTTGATATGACGGGAAAGAGTATGTTGCTTTTACTTCGTGTGAGGAATAGCCGGTTGTAGTCTCAGTCCTGGGACCACAGAATCAAACCTGAAAAAATCACTATCACGTTGTGTTACTGAGAAGGCTGCCCTGGAAGTAGTACCTCAGCTATACGTATGGAGAGAGATACTTCAGATGCCCCTTCAACAAGGGAGGCTGTGGCCTAAAATGCCCATCTCAGCATTGTTACTGAATAACCCGCTGACTGAGAGGCAGCTCTATTTTATGATTAAACCAGGTCTGAGCTGACTGGGAGGAAGTAAGTTCAGAGAGGTAATCCTCTTTCAAGATGCAAGTGAAAGATTGTGCATTGATCTTGACTGAGAGGGACTGTGCACTTAACTGGTGCTGCAGGGGGGGATAAGAGCTCTGCACTTCTCTGGATCGTGACCTTTTATGATGAGTAGTGTACTGCTGAATCCGCTACATCTCACAGGAAATGAGTGATGCATGTTTTACAAATGTTCCTTTCTGCTCTGCTTTGGCTGCTGTAAAGAGTAGTAGCTAGGAAAGCTTGTAACTGGTTACAGATCTCTTAAAAGATGATTGGAATATGTGAAGAGCTTTTCAGATAAGGTACTTTTCATGGGCTTTTCACTTGGCTTGGTGCTTGGAGATTAATTCAATTACAAACTGTTTGGTTTTGTGACAGTTTTGAAGCAATGGTATACCCAGATGTAGAGCAGGAATCGGCAAGACCTCCTCATTGCAGGCTGCTAGAAGGTAGTCGCCTAGCTGACTGAAAGGGTCACGGGGATCTCGTTAACTGGAAATGAGCTACGATAATAAAGTGCTTGATGATAAAAATATGCAAGACTCCAGCACTTATGATTCCAGCCTTTGCAGGGGTTTTGTTTGATGCTCGTTTAATGCAACTCAATTGAATGTGGACGCACACAAGTGGCTGGATCGATGATGAAGATGGCCTAAGAAATCTGCGTCTTTGAAGTAGGAGCTGTGATTACCTTTAGCTACCGCTGACATGCACAGTTGCCAAGTCGTGTTCCAGGCAGTGATCTGGCTGGGAATCCTTGAGTTTATTATAAATTATGTTGGGTAGTAGGGAAAGAGTAAATCAGCTGTTCAAAGCTAGGATTGGAGTTTACAGAGGCAAAGAGGTTTCTAGTCTTCATGCTTAGTGCTGTGCTGAGTCCATTTAGCATTTCCAGAAGATCTGTCCCAATTAATTGGTAGGCTGTAGTAATTTATTGCTGTGGAAGTTGTATCCATGTTTGTTTAGGAGTTAATGTATCTATAGGTTTTGAATATTTCTTCTAGGTACCTTTCTTATCAAGCCTAACAAGAAGTCTGAAGCAGAGAGAAAGTTTGCAAAGCACCTTGGGATGATAGCTGGAGGAACAGGTAAAACTGCTCTCATCATATGAAATGTCTAGACAGCGAAGACATCTTTATGGGTGTGTGGGAGGAGTATCAAACACGGTGCTTTAGTAGCAGAGTGCTTTCACCTGTATTTCTTTTCCTGAGTGTTTGGTTACACTGAGGCTTTCCGGTGGCTTGAGATCGGGCCTGGGAGCTAGGAACTTCAGAGTTTTCGTCTTGATTTTTACTGTGTGACCTTAGAGGAGTTACTTCATCTTTCTGAGCTTCAGTCTCAGTGACAAAAAATATTTTGGGAGAATATATTGAGGGTAAAATTACTGTATGTGATAGAGAACGCTGAAGAGGAAAGAGCCCCAGATACAAGTATTGTGGTTTTGGTTTTGTTTTGAAATGATTTGTAATGGAAACCCCCAACCTCTGCATTTGGCATGGATTAGAAATTCAGAAGCGTGTAGCTCTGTGCAAACTAAGCTCCTGGGAAGACTGAAGGAAGGCGGCATTAATATTGAAACTGCGGCATTAATATTGAAACTGCAGCCTACGTGGGTTCAAGGAAATACCTGGTTTTTAACCTTTTTGGTTTTTGTCAGGAATAACTCCCATGTTGCAGCTGATCCGTCATATCACAAATGATCCTAAAGACTCCACAAAATGTTACCTTCTTTTTGCTAATCAGGTGAGTATACTGACTTGTCTGTTTCCCTTCTTTAATGGCCTACTTTTTTGCTGGCCTCTGAGCTTTTTAAACTGATGGGACATTGACCACTGGAGAAAATACTGCTCTGTATGTTTAATACTCTTGCCAGTGTCTTTGGATTTGTATATTCACCCAACCATTTCCAGGAAAATATTATCTGAGATAGATAACACACAGAGAGAGGAGCAGGAAATGGTTATTATGTAAGTTCTTAATCTGTTGTCTTGGGTTCAAATGATACAAGGAGGAGAAACTGAAAAAAATAGCTATAAGGCCCTTTATAAATATAAATATAAATATAAATTTTATAAATAAATTTATAAATACTGCGTGGTGCTGTCATAGTTCCCATGATCTTTTATTTGTTTTGAAGATGGCTCCTCGTAGTTTCACTTACACGCCTTAATTCCTGTATTAGGGAATAAATACTGTGAACAGATCCTTATCCCTCTACTCATTCCTTCACTGATTTCAAGGAAACAGGATTTTGTTCCGTTAATCTGTTTCTACAGTTAACCTTCACCATGCTGGTACAGGGCTGCATTTGCCAGGGTCGGCGACAAATCCCGCTAATTGTGATTTTAGCCTGGATTAAAAAATTTTTCAAATCACCATCCTTAAGACAGTGTTTAGGTGGCTATTAAGTCTCACAGTTTGTTGTTCTTATCTGAATTTACAGAAGCCTGTAATGATAACAGCATATTGTGTATGGGGCGGGTGGGGGAAACCCAGCTTTCTTGGTTTGAATGAGTTATCATTGCATTTGTCCTGTGGAATGCCAAATGAGCTCACGTAAGAGGGCATCCTGAGGTGGTTTGGAGCTGAACAGCGGTCTCGTTTTGCAGACAGAAAAAGATATATTACTGAGAGCTGAGCTGGAAGACATTGCGAAGAGGCATCCTGACCAGTTCTCGCTGTGGTATACCCTGGACAGACCTCCACAAGGTAGGCTGCTGGTACACACTGGAAATGCCTTTGCTTGTCGCTGTGCAACAGAGTTTTGCTCTTGTTCGAGGGACCATTAGTATAGTATTTAGTTGTCTTGTCTTACACTTTTAAACAACAAAGACACCCTCTAACCAAACAAGCCTTACTACAAGACCTGTTTTGAAAGGCGATCTAAACCAGGCGGGCCTTAGAAAGTGTGAGCTGATAATTAACTCCTGTTGGGTCAGACATGTTACTCGGCGGATATTTTGATGTGTTTCAGGATGTGTCAGATTTTGGGACTTCTGAGCAAAAGTTACAGCTCTGTTCTGGGCTATCTATCTTCTGAAACAGGTCACGTTACCATTTTGTTGGCATTAAATTGCTTAATACCTGTAAACGGTATATGCACATCTTTGTTTCGCAGCAGCTCTGGGTTAGATTCTGGTAAAACAGAGCTGCTGTGTGTATAGATTAAGGCAATAACTGTAAGCTGCTATAGCACTGAATTAGAAATGGAGGGAGAGGTCGCACTCTACTGAATCTCCTTTGAAACTTGGGTATTCATGTTTGCTGATGTTGTAAGTAAGTGATCTGAGGTTTTATTTAACAGACTAAGAGCCAAACTCAGTCAGATCAAAGTTCGGTACCTGTTGTCAGCAACAGCCGTGAGTAGATGGCCAGAGAAGAGTAATCAGCAGGCCTTGGTACTCTTCTGGTCTTTAATATTTCTCAGTTCTAAGCCAGATGTGTTTCTACAGGTAGATACAGTAAGCCCCAGCAAACTACTTCTGTGTGAACTTACTGTGTCTGCTTCGGAGCCTGTTGGAGCTTTTTGGCAGTCTTTGTATGTGAAGGCAAGATTATTTTTCCTGCTTGGCTCACTTTAAATGGCAGATGCATTCAATAATATTACTGCTTGAAATCATTTACATTTCTATACTTTTCAAAATGTTTTTTTTCATCACTGACCTACATGGCAGAACTGTTGTCATCATCAAACTTTGTCACCTCACCACTTTTCCAGGTTTGTTTTTTTTAATGTGTTGGACGGCACAGGTTTCAATACCTCAGTACCCCGCGCAGCTACCCCTGGGTGACTTGTCTTCCCTGGAAATGCTGACTTACTCTTTGTTTATTCCTACCTGCTGTCTAATTTCTTTCAAGTCTATCATTTAGTCACGGACTTTCATGTCTTACCAACCAGATCCTTGTTATCCACATGCTTGTTGTCCCTACTAGGTTTGAGCTCAGTGAGAGATGTAATCCTCTCTCGGCTTGCAGTGGTGGCGGCATACCTTTGCTGATTCTTCAGCTACTTTGTGAGTACAGCATACGCAGTTAGAAAAAAGGCTTCGGACTACAGAGATTCAAATTAATAGTTTAATGAATTTCTTTGTTTCAGATTGGAAGTATGGTTCTGGCTTTGTCACTGCAGACATGATTAAAACCCACCTCCCTTCCCCCAGCTGTGACACGCTCGTTCTCATGTGTGGGCCACCGCCTATGATTCAGTTCGCGTGTCAGCCCAACCTGGACAAACTCGGCTATCCCAAGAGCAGCACTTTTTCTTACTAACAAGCACTGATGTCATCTGATACCTTTTTGTAAGTAAGTAAGTAAAGTGCATGCTGCATATTTTTCTCTGGGAACAACTGGTATGTAACTGCGCCGTATTTCTTTTTCGTGTGTGTGTTTTTTAACTAACTGCTTAATTTCTGTGGTTTATAACGTCATAATTACCTGTGTGTGTGTGTGTACTAAGAAGCTGAGAGACCATCTTGAATTGTGTGGAAGTAACTTAGTCTAACCTTTTCAGTTAGTTTGAAATGTTAATTGTGAGGGGGAAAAACCAGTTAAGTGGAAAGGTAGGCCAGAGATAAAACCACTTGTTTGTTAACATGCGTATGGAATTTTGGAGAGGGCTATAAAACTGGACTGTGCTCTATAGGTAATTAATTTAGTGCATCTAGGGAAGCAGAGTACAAAGAAAGAACAGTGGTTTTGGTTTTTAAATGCTGTTTTACAGCTCTTTACCAGGGACTACTAGGCAAGAAGTCACAGAATGCTATTGAAAAGTGTCTGAACAGCATTAGGGTAACATGCAAATTGCTTATTACTGTAACAGAAATTCACATTAGTGTGAAATCTGCTTGAGTGGATTATGTAACTTCATGCTGTCTTCTAACAGCCTTAGCTAAACAATCACTGCCAACTGTCTGTGGAAGCTCTGGGCCGCATATACAGACATAACTATCCAGAGGTGTGACATCATTTGAATGCCATTCTCTAAGTGTAGTGCTTGTTCTTCGGGCAGTTTCAGAAATTTCCTTGCTTAAGAGGAAACATGGCTTCCTACTTCTTATTGTAAGGCATGCTGAGTTCATTTTCAACTCGGCTAAAGCCCATCTTCAGTACCTGAAGTACAGCATGTTCATTTCCAGGAATTAGTTTATACTACATTTGTTCTAGGGTCTACAAATCCCTGAGCCAGAGGACTTGTTTCTTCAGATCCTAATGAATACGTTTACTATTTTTATTAATCTAAAACAAAACCAAAGGAATCTACTAGTTAAAAATTGTCCTAGGGGTTTTGTACTTCATCAGTTACATTTGTAGCAATAATGCATATAAAGGCACAGGAATTCAGACTCTGATTCTGTCCCTGATGTGAGATCAGCCACGTGTATTTGTTAGAATCATTCCACAGCTGGCAAGAGATAGACGAACATTCAGAATTTATTATTAACAGTCAAAAAAAAAACCAACCACCCCATTTATGCCTATGTTATGCTACTTAGGATTTCTTACTCTATATACATATTAAAGTCAATAATTTTATAGATTGACTATTCACAGCCAAGTTAGCACAAGAAGTTATAAATACATCATCAAAAGAACTCTGAAACTCTGTGTGGAACAACATCCCAGTGATATTTATTAAGGCTGCCGCTGTTGGAGAAGCGTATTGTATTTGTAGTGCTGTAGTAATGCTGCTGGCAAATTAACCTGACAAAGTAAGTATTTCAAACGCCAGTGGTACGTAATCTGGTCACTAGTGTTGATTGCATTGCCAAATTAGAGATGCACTTGACTAGTGGGTTTAATCCTTTTTTTATTAAGCATTTTTAGTTTGCTGAGGTGTAGACTGACGTCTCATTCCTTTGGACTTTCCACTATCATTTCATTGTTCGGCGACTGAAAAATATTTGCCTCGGTTTTACCATTTTGGACAATAAAATCATGCGTTTAGCTTCTGAACTCTGACCATGTAGCGCAGGCTCCTTCGTGGAGTGAGGACTGGAGTAGGTCACCTTTAAGAAGTGCCCCTGCTAGGTCTCAAAGAGCCCTTGCTGCGTACTCTGGACAGTACCTGAGATTTCCCCTTTATTTGTGAGGGTTGTGGCTGGGAGTGACCTGCCCTCAGGCTGTATTAATATGTAAGCCAACACCCTGCAGCCAGCAAGGAGAGCGCAAGTGAGTCACGCAAACCATCCATATACCTGCTAAGTCTTTTCTTTACGATTGAGCAGATTTCTTTTCTGGCGTTTCCCTTACTAATATATCCTCTTAATGCCTCATTAATACAAGAGGCATGTCAACAGATGCCACGAGTAATCGCTGCTGTGAAGGAGACACTTTGTCCTTTGAACAGCCCCTCAAGTAAGCAGTGAGAGGCCGTATTTCCCCCAGTTACAGTGCTGCAGTCCCACCTAGCTCAGTCGAAGAGCAACAGATCGGTTTTGTCAGATGCTTTAAAGAAGCAAAAATTTGTTTCATTATGGTACTTGCCTGATGCTCCTTGGTCACGTTTTACATGCACACAGAGCAGTAATGTTTGTCTGCTATTGCTAAATGAAGTATTCTGTGAAAATCTGTCTGTAGCTGGAATGAAAAGAGAACAGCAGTATTGTTTACAACATCACAAGTTCTCATGCAAACATCACAGAAGTGTTTCTACCGCAGTCTCCTTAGGGCTTTTTGCAGCCATGTCTTTAATTAGGTGTAACTGTGGAAAGAAAATAGGCATTTACCATCCGTGTCTTTCTAAGAGCCTCTACTATGCTTCAGACTAACCAGGTACAGGGCTCAGAAGGCTTATGAGCATCCTGATGCTCACACATGTCTGTCAGTGCTAGCCATTTTAAACAAAATGTCAATGTACACAGAGAGCTCGTTCGATACTTCCAGTTAAAAGAACTGTCATTTAAAACCAAACAGTGGATCATGCTGGCAATGCTATTGCACTTGCCCTACACAGCGGAGCAAACACCATTCTTAAAGTTACATTTCCACTAGTTAAATGTTGTGATTGCTCCTTGATTGTGAACATCTTAGTGCACCTGTAAAAATCACATGATAAAAAAAATTACTTTAAATGAAGCACCAGCTTTGGAGTCCATGGGTTTTTCTGGTAGTCTCAAAGGTACATTTCCTGCTGCTGCTGTTCATCTTTTGGAGTTAGGTAGAGACGCCGTGTCCATTGTCATCCTCCTGATAAAAGTAAGGCCTTGATGAATAGTATTATCTTGCATTCTTCCCATTCTGCACTGCAGTTAGAGAAAAAGAGGGCAGGACATGTGCTAAGGAAAGGGATGAGAGTCCTCTTACGGCACGACTGCAGTAGTAGTTAGTGAGCCAGTACAGCTGCACTCAGCGGCATCCATCTGAATTTCTAGGTGGCTCTGATTAGTCCGTGTGGTACTACAGAATATTAATGATTCCTGCATTACAAGTTACTTACTTATAAAAATAAAAAATTACAAAAGATAGCATGTAAAAGAAAGATGACTGAATAAAAGGGTAACACACGTTGCCAGTCTTGGCTTTGCAGACTCTGGCTACAAGTACCACTTCTCTCTCAACACCTATTTCATATTACAAAATACAGAAAACAGCACGGAGGAGAGTTACCTGCAATGCATTGCTACATTGACAGTACTAAATACTATGTGGCAAGTCTCATTGGCAGAAAAGAGGCGAAGCTTTTCTGCGCCACAGCATCAAGCTTCTCCTGGCCACCCCTCTAGAGAGGCACGAGGTATTAGTTAAGTGTTCTTGGTCGTGTTGAAACATCATCTCCAGTCTTCAAAGGTAGGTGTTAAAAATCTGCTGTCATTCAGCATTTCATCTTGGCTTAACATCGTCTGAAAAAACAAGCTGTGAATGAGTAAGCCTGTTCAGTTGAGAGGCCTGTAAAGAAATCCAACTGTAATGAGATCAGATTCACAACAGAGGGGGTTAGAGCCACATAAAATTACAAGGAATGTCTTGAATGCAGCTTTAAATAAACTACTGCTTGCTTGAGAAAATTCTTGCAGAGATTTTTTGCGTGGCATGTAACTCAACTACGTTACGTAATTCTTCATTATACCTCTTGGTCAACTTTTTTTTTTTAAATTAGCTGCTCTGGAGTCAGGAATTAATACAGTGGGGTTTTTTGTTGTTGTTATCACAGGGTTGTGGCTCATGTAAATTTTCAAGTCTGTACCTCTTTGCTAGACTTTGCTGTGACTGCGGCATTCAATACTTGCATAATCTGTGAAGAATTGTTTTCATTTCAGGGGATGAATATCTGTCATTGGGTCAAAGAGGAGTTCATGAAAAATTAAAATGAGCTTAAATGAAACTTAATTTCTAGTGCAATTTAAAAGCAGGAGGTTTTTGGACTGTGAACACGCAACCAGGCTATAAAGAGGTATTTAACAAGAATAGTGACCCACTTAATCTTAACACTACCCCCAGCAATGACCAACTTCCACCAAATTCTAGCAGAACACACTTGTGACTTTAAAAACAAGAGTGAAATTAGTACATACCGTGAGATGGCTTATGCCTTGAGAAAGAGCCCCTATTTGCATTACTGTTCCTTCTGAATGTTCCATCTGTAAAAGTATTCAGGAACTAGTTCAAATCAGACAGTATGCGCAATTTTATTCACTCTGCATGCATCTGTGGGAGGTATCTGTGCCTGGACAAATAAAGTTGTGGTGCCCTTTAAAAGCTCCGTTTTCTGCACGTTAACGAAAATGCCTCCGTGCTATAAGTACGTGAAAACACATTTAACAATAGGAAGAGGGAATCCTGATTAAGAAAGATTTATTCCATGAAAGTTGAGGAAAAAAAAAAAGCTTAACTGAGGAGTAATATTTTCCTGACAGTGTAACACTCACTATACTTCTGGTAGTCTTCTCCCACATGCAAACAGTACGAGTCCTTCCCGCTACAGTTCTGCGTGTTCTTTTAAAAAAGGTGACAAGTTCTAGGGCACTGGGATTTCACTGCATGACCACATGCTCAGAAGCCACACTTAAGTGAAAGACCGCTCTCCTAGAGAAAAATTCAGTATTTTTGTAATGCTTGCAACTCTTCAACTGTGCAAGTGGACATCCATACCAAATTATAGTCAGGATTTGGTATTGTCCTTACTTAGGAACAGTACTGGTTTTGCTGAGGTGCACATGGAAAAAGACAATGGTTAGATAATGAACACAAACGCGATGTTAGATGCAGTAAACCATGCAAATGAAAAAATTACGTTCACAGTTAGTCTTTTCAGTCTTGTGACCATTCTCTTAATAAGCTTAAAATGTTTTTTCTCACTTAAGGTCACTGGAGACAGGACAGTTTACCCCAGCTGCCTCTGCCTGGCTCCTGCGTGTTGCCAAAGTCTACTCAAGCCTCCAGGAGCTCCGTTTTTCAGGGTTTACATCCCTTTACACAACGCCAAGATGAATAAAATTTGATGGCTTTTTAGTCTTCGTCATTTGCCTGTATGATGTCTAGACGCTGTTTCATTCACGAGTTTACTACTCCATAACAAAAGTGAATTATTTAAGTATTGGTTTATTAATCATCTTGTTCATTACTGATGCATTGTTTTCACATACACTGTCTAAGCGTAACTCTTCCCCACTGTACATAATGGCAGAAAAATTCAGTTGGATTCTTTGATTCATGTCTGTTAAAAAATATACAATCCAGTTGTACTTTAATACATCGCTTGATAGCTTTGTACAAATTAGTCCAAATAAATTTATTACCCTAAAAACCACCCATAAAGATAATGAAAAAAAAGAGCGTGCCATACTGAGATTATGAAAGCTAGAAGTACAAAAGTCTTGTGTTTACTGCAGTCTCCACCTTAACTGTCAAAATACATTGATCGTCGTAGTGTAAAGGTGTTATTCCTGAAAAAGGGCTTGAAGATGGATGAGTTTATCATGATGTTGATTAAAAAAGTTAACCTGACATTCTTAGTATAGAACTCTTTCCAGTGTCCATAGTCAATGCATTCTCAACGAGTTCATGCGGCTGTAGCAAATACTTGGTTATATGCTAACACTTGGTTATTTGCAAGCTTTGGAATGCATGGAGAGGAGGAGATGAGAATGGCATCAGTCTGTCTGTCCCACCTGATCCAGTTCCTTATCTGTGAATGGACTCAGTCCTTTGTATCCCCCATAGTTTTTCTGAGTACCGTTCGTAGCAGCTGGGTTTGTATCCATAGGACAAATGTAATCTGTTGATTCATCGAATTTCTTTTTTCTTAAGTTTCCAAAATGTGAAAATCCAAGTTTCTTTGGCTAAAATAAAAGACAACAAGTTTTAAATAAGAAAAAGTTGTCCTTTCAACATTTAAGAACTCTCCTTCTTGATTTACTGCTACAACCTAGTCCTTAAGGTACATAGATTCGGAACTAAATAAATCAATTGTTATCAAACCGGGAGTTACAGTTGATTTTAAACACATTTAGATGGCGTTCCTTCTAAGAGAAGACAAAAAGGATTGCATGCTTATTTCAGAAGGCGATTTAAACAGATAGAAATTCAATATTTTGACATCTAGAGCTACAGAAAATGTAACACTGCTCCTAGAACTGACCTCTCCCTGCCCGTATTCGTCCCTTATTTTCTTTATAAGACAGGGGAGAGGAAGTTTGAAATTCTGAAATACCTCCTTTTTGAAAGCAGTACGTACCCGAACTTTGGCAGTGGTGGTCAGAGGGGTGTAGGCTGTTGACTCCGTTATTTCTCTTTTTTCTTGTTGTGCCTCTGGTCCAATTAATACATTAAAATTGGTTGTTAGGTGGCGTCGCAGCAGGGTCTTTTGAGGTGGAATATTCAGCAGCATTGCCAGTGTGTCACCGTTGAAGCGAGGTTCGAGGATCTTTTAAAAAATGGCAGGATATTTATTTTTTTTAATACGGTTGAATGTTTGCAATAGTAAACCATTACAGTGCTTATCAGAGGGATATCTCATTCTTACGAAGCTAGCTAGCTACTCTAGACCTTTTATAACTCCCTCGCGATATGATAGTCACGAGAGTTTGAAGGGGAAATACATGAAATGTATTTCCAAGACTAAGAAAAGCAGAGTGTGATCAAGCAAATACCCAATTATATTTATCATCAAACCATACATTTGTTTGAACAAGTCTGTTTTCAGAATTTTCTGCTCTACTTTTACTGCTGTAAAGTTTATACTGAGAGTATAAACTTGATCTTAGCACAATTATTTCTATTCCCTTTTTGCAAAAATTCTACAGCACTAGAATCACAGTATTTTGGAACTCTTGACTTTACTGAGCTGCAGACAGTTCTGAATGTTTCAAAAAACCGTCATTCCTGATTGCTGGCAAGAATGCTGCGAGTGCGGGACAGTTACTTACTGTGGCTCAGAATTGTATTAAAACCACTCAAAGAAACGTTCAGTGACGCCTTATCAATAAGTAACCTTCCCGTGGTACAGTCTGCGTTCTTTTTTTAACATGCTGCTGTTAAACACTCACGCACAGCTCAGCTTTGATTATAAAACTAAGTTTCAGCATTCCTTTTTTATTTTAGTTTTCCTTTGTAAAATAAAGATGCATGATCAGATAAAAAGGCTCTTTAGAAGGGCCTGGTCGTGCTGTCATATTGCAAACATCAGTATTTTTTTCCCCTCTTCCTTGACAAACACCAGATAAAAGATGTTTTATTTTACATTCTGTCAATTTTTAGTAGATATGTGGTAAAATGTTAAAAAGAATTCTTACAATCAGGCCACCGTGTACTCCACTCCCTCGAAGGTTTGGCGCGTATTCTGCCAGATCGACTGATCTGAGCCATTCCATCACTCTGTGATTGGACCACTGAACTACTTCAGAAGGCGAAACGTTACTCTGTTAAAGTAAGCAGAAAAGATGATGACAAGACAGCCTGCGTTGTTGCTGCACGGTCACAACATGTATCCTCAGTTCAGATAAAAACATCAGTCCTCCTCTTCCTCAAAGAACAGTATTTTTTCCCCGATTCTAAAGTATCGTTTCTGTTCAAGGCCTCTTTCAAACATCCTCTGGTGAGACAGCAGGCATAGTCTGGTACAGATGAAAGCTCATCTATTGCATCAAGTAGTATAACAATAGAGATCATAGATGCTGGGTGTAAAAAAGAGAGCATTTTCAGAACAGCATTATTGTCAGGCTTTAATACTAAGAGAGTAAGCTATGCTGACCAGGTAGGGCAAAAACCTTACCATCTTTGAGAGTTAAAAATAAGGACATGCAAAGAAAAAACATTCCAAATTATTCTCTCATAAATTGAGTTAACTTCTTTAAACTAAGCAAATAATTTCTAAAGGGAAGTACATGAGATAACTAATAAGTGGCTCAAGCACTTAAGGATGGAGTAGATTCTTATTATCAGTGGGTACACGTTACATTCCAGAGCTGGAAAGCCACATACCTACTGCTTTAGACACAACGCCCTAGTAGCAGTGGTCCTATTGTATCATTGTACACTGCTAACTTTCTGTCCCCTGTGGTTGGAAACAGGTNGAGTTAACTTCTTTAAACTAAGCAAATAATTTCTAAATGGAAGTACGTGAGATAACTAATAAGTGGCTCAAGCACTTAAGGATGGAGTAGATTCTTATTATCAGTGGGTACACGTTACATTCCAGAGCTGGAAAGCCACATACCTACTGCTTTAGACACAACGCCCTAGTAGCAGTGGTCCTATTGTATCATTGTACACTGCTAACTTTCTGTCCCCTGTGGTTGGAAACAGGTAATTAATTAGTGCTTGTTTAAATCAATTTACTTAAACATTCTTTTACCTCCTCAGCTGGTCTCCTGCGTAGACAGTGGGGGTTAAAGCCGTTGACGTGCAGCACATGAATGGCACATTTAATACTCAGATGATGCAGCTGACTGGTGACTTTCAGAAAGAGAAGGTCATTCTGTAAAGGAGAGCGCCTTTTAAGGGGCACGGAATACAGACCAAAACAGGTACCTTCCCCAAGAAGAAAGAATGTAAGCTTGCTCTGTAGTTTTGTACAACCCACAGCTACTACGGTTCAGGTAAAATAAAAGTTTATATTTTACAGATGGATTTCTAGGGTGGGAATTTTTGTCGGTTTTGTTTGTTGTTTGGTTTTGGGGGTTTTTTTAAACATTGCACCATAGCAAGACCTGGCTGAAAAATGGAGAGCTTGTAGCCTATTAAGTAAAATCCCAGGCCATGGATAGTTTTAAAATAGTTGGACCGTTTCTGATCTGGCTAAGATTGTGTTGTGGGCAGGATCACTGCAGCTAGCAACACACCGTGGAATTGTAGGGACCATGCTCCTGTAACAAAGGCTCCTTAAGCAGCATAGACAAGGCTGTACTTTTGCTAACAGCTAAATTAGGCATTTTTTTCATAGCACAGTTAACAAAAACAAGTGCTTAGTTATCCAAACCTGGGTAGGGAAACTATAAGAAAACCCTGTGGCTAGGTGTAGAGCACCGTTTGCTGCCAGTGTGCTTGGAGCTGTACAAATTACTGGATTTGCTGCTTGTCTTTAACTGAATATTGTTGCTAAGTTGGTGTTGAGAACACCACACTCCAGAAACTGGATGCAAAATGGGTCATTTTACCTCTAATCGTGGCGTGCTATATGATATTCAAAGAAGGACTTTGCAGAAGTTAGCTATACCTTACCTCGTGACTGATTTTATGTACCTTAGAAATAGCAATCGTGCACTAGACAACACAAATGAGTTACTACTAGCACTATTTCTATCTTGCAAAAAATTCTGTAACTGCTTGCGTTCAAAGACAACTTCTAAAATTCTTTGCTCATTCTGAAGTTTGGTTAAACAGAGGAAGAGTATTTTAGCTTACCACAGTTAAGTACTGCAACATTCTCCCATCAACTCTGGATTCATGAAACTGGTCTTTGTACTGAGGTAGACCAATATCATCAAGCCATCCTGCAGATAACAAGGACAGTGCTGTACCCAAATCCACATCAGTGAGAACGAAGCCCTTCTCCCCTTCTTGTCTGCGCTCGCTGCTTCTGAGGCATTCAGGCAGATCGTCCTACCTATTCACTCACCTTTCCAAAGGCCAGCCTCTTACCAGAAGCCTAGAAAAGCAATTCCCGCTGAACAGCTTTGTCCGCACTACCCCTGTGATACTCGACATACAATGTGTGACAGCACATGCCTTCCGCAGCATAATGTAATGTAGCTCCTGCTCGATTGAGCCCCGTCCCCCACCATTTACTTCCCTAAACCTGAATGACAGTTTCCCGTGGAAGATCATACTGTAGAGCTGTATATTTGAATGTCAAGAACACCGCAAGAAGCCTCCTTCTATGGAAAATTTTACTATGTGGAAGCTTAATGCTCTTAAAAATGTTTGGTAAGTGCTTGAACCAACATATCAGGTGCCCCATCCATAGGGGTGGGGAAAATTCCTTTCCAAATAATTCCATGACAGTTCAAACACTTACGTGTCACCCAGATGTGATCGAGTTGTGCAGACTTCTCATCTTGTTTTGCGTTTATTGATTTAATGGCCAAAACTAACTTTTTCCTGTGCAGTGGATGCTTTATTCCCATTTCCTGCAACAAAAACCATGTAACAAATAGTTTTCCTTGCCTCTGGCTTTTTTCATCCCGTTGTGTATCTACAAAAATGGATACTACATACTTCAGAAAGGTAGAACTGCCAATTGTTTGAAGGGGCCTGGCTGTACAGACTCAACATGTACGGTTGCTCGAGAGAAACAGTTACAGATTATTACCTTTTCCATGTCCTGAGGTGTCGCAGTTAACAGCGTATGGCCTGAAGTCACCCACTGCCGTGCAAAAATGAGGTACTGACCGAGACCGAAGTCCTCAAGCCAGTTACAAACTCTTTCAGTGCTCCACTGAGCAAACGGAGCATTGTAGTCACTGAAAAAGAAATGTTTGAAAAATCTTAAAGAATTACGGTTCTTATGAGAAAGCTCATCACGTGGCAGAGGCAGTACTGCAGCGTAGGTAGTGGTGCGCTTTGTTCTGTGCAGTAGTACAAGCCAACAGCCCTTCTCACCGTATGTGCTGTGGTACTAGTGCCCTAGTGTGGCTGCACAGCCTCAACTTGTGAACAGCTGCGGGGGGCTGAATAAGAATTTCCCATTTTCTGTTTGAAAAGACAAAAAAGGGAAGTGCTGAATCCTCATCACTTTGCAGATGTTCCCAGAGGACACGATGATAAGTTTTATTCCTCTTTAACAAGGTGAAATTTTTGACACTCCAGCAAACAGCTAGTGCTGCAACCTGCAGTTGAAGGAGTGCAGACAGGCGAGCCGCTCGGGATGTGTTTTCTACCAGAGAAATTCTTTCCAGTTGCTGTGGAATTCCCCATGTAATGAAATACGTTGGGAAAAACGTATTTCACAAGAGGAGGGTTTGACTGTTCAGCACATTTAACAATACCGCATAAAATGCTGTGCAAGGCAAAGAACGAACCATTACCTCTTCTGGCCTTTGGTTTCCTTTGATCTGGATAACCGAGGTCCAGCTGTTGCACGGAGACCACCTCTTCGAAACTCTGCCAAACCCAGATCGTCTGCCGGGAAGTTACCCGACTGAGTTCTTCTTATTCTTTCAAGACAAGAGTGCCAAGATAGTAGTGTTAGCTTGCAACAGACAACATTTGTTTCATACAGAAACTACAGCGACAACTAGAAGCTGTATTAACCTTCCTGTAAACCACAAACATGCAACTCAAGTGGCAGCTGAAGAAGTTCCAGGCAAACACTGTCTAGACCTAACTCTGAGAAAAGAAAGAAAAAAGCTCCGCAGAACAGGCATAACCCTTCAACCCAAGCAATAAAATCCACACTGGAGCCCAGACTCATAAATGTGTGCTGTCCCAAAGCAGAGAAAGCAAACATAATAAAACTTAGTCCTCCTGCTTTTTGTTTCCTCTGTTTTCTCTCATTTTTACCTGATGGCTCTGTAACAAACAACCTGCTACAATTTAATTTTTCATAGCTAATGAAACTGTTGGCAGTCTGAATTATTAGCATTGTAATTCGACAGCAGAGTGTATTATTTCTTCCAAGAGCACAACACTGCGAGCACTACCATCCATTTTCCGACAGCCCTGTGTACATAGGGACCCACCCGTACAATCACACAGCTGCTTTCTCTCCTTTTCCTGAATTTTACGTTATTCTTCCTGTAGATAGTGTAGCTTTTGCCGAGAAGTGTATTCCTTCTCAGTCAAAATGCTTTGACAGGAAACTAAAAAAATATGACCTTACTTTCCCCAGATCTTCTTGATCCCTTTCGGACTCTTTCTGTTTTCTGGAGACAGTGGAGATTGTGGACCTGAATCCGTTCCCGAAGAAAGAGGTGAAAGGTCATCTGAGACTACTGTACCATCCACATTCTCTGTTTCTCCTGGGTTAAGAACAGTAATACAGTCACATTTTGTACGAATTGTTAAGAAAGTTGTTATCTGGGAGATTAGGTGTTTAAATGCAGAACATAATAAAAAAATAAAGATATCTGTAAAATTCTTCTTGTATTAAAAAACATGCTTGGAAGGTGGAAAAAATAGTAGCTGTCCATTTGACACAAAAAAATAATAAAACATTGGGTAAAATAGTGTTGTTATTTCAGTCATTTGTATTTAAATACATTATTTTAATTAATTGAAGGTCTTCAAACTGAAGCAGACTCTTCAGACTCTTGCCTTGCCTATTCTTAGTAGCATAACTCCTCCGTCAAAATCACCGGGAATTCTTCTGTTGACTTCAGTGAAAACAGAATGAAACCAGGAATAAGTATCTTCAATAGAAATCCCGTCTGAATGTCGTACAGCAAAAGCTGTTACTTCACTTCAGTACTGCACTTAAGGAATTCAGTCGGGATGGCCCCCTTGGTATTAGGATTTCATAGAGAAGAGAAAGGGAGGGGAATAGGAAAGGACAAAAGTACGCAGCAAAATTCACGTTGAAGTTGCATCTTGTTTGGATACAGTACCTAGCACTGGTGCACTGACACTCCTGATGCGATCTTCAGTCATCCCAAGAAGCAGAAAGCCAGATGGAGAAGCAAAGAAGATATAAAACACCAGCAAAATAAAGTTAAAAGAAGAGCAAAGAAGTAAGCTAAGCATTAAAAGCAGAAACAAAAAGAAAAGAAGCAGTTATGCTCGACATGAAAGTGAATATGCATTGGTGTGTACAAGCCCCGAGAATTCTGTACAGGTCATCTTAAATAGATAGGGATGATCATTTCTCAGTTTGTTTTTTTGGGGTTTTTTTAACTATTCTTAGACAATTTTACCACATTAAGCATATACTAACAGAGCTCCATAAAGCCTGCAGAACATCTGAAATGAAGCACTGTCTAAGCTTACATCAGATTCCACTGAAATACATAAATAGAGGTCTAATGAGTCTACTGCACATGCAAGAAACAAACCAACTGGCATAAAAAATAGTGTTAGTTCAATGTATTTAAGGAGTCATTGCTTGCTTCTAGAAACAGAAGGTTTCCTTTGCAAGATCACCTGTCCTTGGATAATCCTGCAGTTACAGACATCATAACATGGCTCACGCATTGGCTACGAGGTTGCAATCACAGAAAAACTCTTTAAAAAAACCTAAACAACCCACAACCTGTTGAAATACTGAAACTACAGTACCCTACCAGCTTTTAGGACCATGAGGCCGTAAAACCAAAAAGACCCCCAAAAAACTCAACAAACAAAAAAGCCCCGACTAAACGACCCTCCTCGCCCCCAAACTTTTAAAGCATAGGAACACTTCAGAATCACAAGGGGTGCTCCTGTGCCTGAGCTCCCAAGCTCATCAGGCCTTGGCTATTACCTGGTTCTGTGCCTCGCCGCTAATGCTTTTCTCAGTAAATCTGTGCTTAAGATGTCACTGAGAAGAAATTAATGTAGGCTTCCACACGTGGCTGTGGAAGAACAATATACTTGTATTTTCAAAACCCGCTGATGTTTTTCTGCGCCTAGCAAGTTAGTTTTTCACTTGTGGGTCCCCACAAGCTACAGCAACCAGTAGCGCTGACACTGGGATTTTTGCCTGAGATGCGCACGTAGGTGCTAGTTACACTGCAAAGTTTCACATGCTAAAATGCAGCGGGATGGCAAGGGACGGGTTGGTTTGTTTTAATACACCAATCTAGTGAACATTTTTTAAAAGTACTGACGATGTACTTGGCTGTGCGTTTTTGTTTGCTTGCTTGTTTTTTAAGAAAACAGATCGGCGAGCTCAGGCGAGCATTGGAAGTTTGTCTGGAAAAAATACTGCTTATTCATGCTGTCAGTATGTCTGCATCTCTAAAGTTCCAGTTTTTAGTTACAGAGTTGTTGACTTCGGGAATGCTCTCCCTACAGTCTTCAAAACAGTGTCTCTTCATTACTGTATTCAGGAATGAATATTCAGTACTGCATTCATTACCCTTCATTACTAGCAATGATGCCAGCAAATTATACCATCAAGCGCAACAGAGAAGAACGCTCTAACTTAAAGCCATCCTTTACTCTCCCCTGAGCTAATGTGGAATATTTTTGGTACGTTGTTAAAAAAAGAAGTAGAACTTTCCCTAACTGAATCCTGTGAATGCCACAGCCCGTTGCTCTGGCATAGCAGGTTACATACCATGTTATGTCCCAGTCCCTCAAACGGTTCGCTTTTTTCCCTTCTACATAACCGTCGCAGGGAGGCACGGATACATACTGAGGCCCAGGATGCTGTTGTCCTCGTTGTCGGTCACGCCACACCCATCTGGCGAATTGTACGTTCCCTGCTCTCCGTTCTGTAAGGGTCGGGGCAGCTTCCCCGGCAAGGTTTGATACTTGCTGCCTTTCACAAGTGGCTTACTCTGTGGTTTGGTTTTTTTTTTTTTTTAAGAGGGGAAAATAAAATAAGTAAATAAAAAAATCACTCATAGCATTTGCAGTCTAGCACACAATATTTTCAAAGCTGAGGAAAAGTATTTGAAGCTCATGGTTCAAAAATTACACCACCCCCTCCCCATTCCTTCTTCCAGATAATTCCATTTAAATCTAATAGTCAGCTGACAAAGTTTTCCAGCTAAGACACAGACTTCTCTTCCCTCATGTGCCCTTTCCACTTCAGCCAGCCTGTATATTACATTAAAACACAACGTACGTTGAGTATTACTTGATTTTGTCATAAGAATTTTTCTAGCTGTCTCCCTTTCCTCTAGGAGCCTGGCACTGTATAACAATTTGGTCCTTCCAAGGTCACCTTTGGTAGTGCCAGAAACGCATGTAGTTACTTCTCATCAGCCCATTCTTTGCTCTCCCTGTTTCCCCCCCTATATCTCACCCGACTGTCTATGTTTCTGCCTCACGATGGTATCTTGCGGGAATTTAAGCTAAAAGTATTTGTGTAACTCAAATTCGGTCAAACATCTTTGCCCACCACCGCTAACAACAGTAAAAGAATCAACCACGAAGTTCGGCTACAGGAATGCCACTTTTGTAAGAATTAAGATCTCTCTGTATAGATAACATTACAAATGTGAGGTTTTAAAAAACATAATTATAGCTGAATATACAGTTACCAAATATACAGCTAGATGTACAATTGCCAATTCTATTCTAGAACCTAAGCACAAGGTATAGCTTTGATACACACTGGGAAAAAAGCATAGACTAAGCTGGATTTTAGGGCTGGTCTGAATGGCTGCTGGCTACAATTTTTGTCCACGTCAGGCTAAAACAGAGTCAAAGGTATGCTTGACTTCAGCTTCTAACTTCACATAAAAGCTTTTAGATAAAAATAAATTCCCTCTGAAGTCCTTACCCCCGTTCTCAAAGTTTGTCAGTACTTGAACTACACAAACATTTTAAAAAGAAATCGAATATAAAATGAGAACACAGCCATACCATCACAGCACATCACAACAGATAAACGTTAAGAGAGTTTACAGTCAGTATACCTCTTGTTCTACAACAGGCTGTACTGGTTTTCCGTCTACATACTACGGAGTTGCAGGGAGGGTAATTTCAAAGTTTTATGGAAAAAAGCAACAGACAAATGTTAGTATTAACATACATACACAGAACATCAATTGTAGTCTTATTACTATAGTGATGCTACTTAATGCATTGACAGTATAGTACAAGGTCTGTTATCTCTTCATTTCATTTCAGTAAAATATTTAATACTAAATGTATTCGTTCAAACCACTCCACGGAATTCGGGGCCTGTTTAGGTTCTGCTGTGATCAAAGGAATTTTTCTTCTGGCTCGTCCCTACAGACTTACTTTTAGCTGGGAACATAATTCCGTAACAGTTAAAAGAATCTGAAAATGACTGACAAAAAGAGAACATACACAGTGCTGTGCATGCATGCAGCTGAAACCATGAAGAGCAGCAGTGATAGAAATGAAGTGATAAAAATATCAGCGTGGCTAGGTCAGAGGCACCAATGTGTTTATTTTATTATTGTTATTGCTGGACTTAATTGGAATTTGAGTTTTGTGCAAAGTAGAACAGCTCCAGGAAACGGTGCCACTAGCACAGGTTCTCTCGGACTTAATGCAAGCAGCAAAGTCTTGTCATGCTGAGCCAGCAAAACAAGTTTTCTTGGCCTTAGTTTTGGTTGTAACTAGTTCAGATTTAGCCACTCACTGATACTCACAGGGAGGTCTCATTCATTTCACTAAGAAGCCTCACGCCTAAATTAGGGCACACAATTTCCATGCCTTGCTGAACACGGGGTTGGCTTTCTACAATTCTCTCATATCCTTGGTAGTTTCTCGTTCCTCCGTGGACTCTGATTTAACAGAGAGAGCAGGTTTACAGCCTAAATGCGTAGGTACATCTTTATCACATAGTATCACGAAGCCAAATTAAGTTTTTGAATTTAAGACAGGAAAATAATTTAGAAGTTATGAAAAGAAAACAGACCTTCATAAATTCCACATGGAATGAAACGTTAGTTCTGAAGTAATTTGTCACATGTATGACCACAATCAAATGAGTGCAACACAGATGTCAAACATTCTACTTGGACATTGTCGTCTTCAGAGAGCGACACTCCTATTACTAGTATTCATTTTCAATGGCACTACTGGCTGTGGGTAATCTAGTATTAAGCCTACTTTGAGTACAGAAAGTGTCAATAACAGTTTCACAAAGCACAGTTACAAGTGCAGAGAAATTTCAGTGTCCATAATGACAAAACAAGCCTTTGGACCATAACGTAATGAGACTTTGGAAAGTCTTGATTCTGGAATGGAATGAAGCCTTTGAATTAGTAACAGTGCTTCTGCTGCTTTAACCAAGGCAGCATCACTGCCATCATTTTTAGTGATTCGGAAGTTAAAATTATTTTAAAAACACTTACCTATAAACAACATAATACTGCAGCTCAACAAAATGACGCGTCATTAACATTATTTATTGTGTTTCTCTTAAATATTTTTCTTCTCTTTCAGCTGAAAGGCTGAACTGGAGAATGTGTACATATCGGTGCGTCAGCTAGTTTGTTTATTCTAAACTTGGCAGTGCGGTAAAAAAGGAACCCGAACCCGTATCATGAGGGCTTTTTTCCTGCGTACAAGGTTAGTGGTGGTTAGGGTTACTATACGTGAAACAAAATAAGTATTTATACTTGACCTTTATCTCGTAGTCTTGATATTAAACACCAGAAATTGCGATTACAAATAAACCAACCTTTTCCAGGGATTCACTCTGCAAGTCTTCTAAACTACTTGACTTTTTTTTCTGCGGAACCCTTAAAATAACAACAGGCAAAAAANTTGACCTTTATCTCGTAGTCTTGATATTAAACACCAGAAATTGCGATTACAAATAAACCAACCTTTTCCAGGGATTCACTCTGCAAGTCTTCTAAACTACTTGACTTTTTTTTCTGCGGAACCCTTAAAATAACAACAGGCAAAAAAAGCAACAGTTAATACAACACACTACGCTTGCATTTGCCACGGCTGTATCGCACGGCAGTTGTATAGGTCACCTAATGTCTGCATATAAGAGATAATTCAGAATTAGGGGACATTCATTTATTTTGCTGTATTTTTAGCCTAAAACTCACAGTACTGAGAACTGCAATAGATGAAGTCAGGAACAGCAACAGGGTATCCGTTGATCAGCTGTGAAAGGCAAGGCGGCACAATGTGTGGTTTTAAACCTTACATCTATAGATGACTTTTTAGACACTCTTAACACGCAAAAGTAGACAGTAATAACTCTCTGTGAACCCTGTGCAACATTAAGGGCTTAAAAATATTTTTTAAATGTAAAAAGGCAGAATTATAAAAAAAATTCTAGCTATATGTTGTACATTTCAATTAATGTTACTCATTCTTACCTATTCATGATTTCCAAAGATTCTTCTTGGGGAGAGGTTAAATTAGCTGAAGAAACTGGAATGCTTCCACTTTAAATCAGAATAAAATATACTGTTTTAAGTACTACAATACATGTATCTTCTGATACATAAAAGTGCAATTTTATTCCTGTAATTCAAACCTCATACACCTATGTATTGCAAACACCCATGGCAAACACTGCCTTCACAACTACCCAAAAGTTCTTGCAAAGCCAAGAGCAGGCAAGACCAGATGCCAGCAGTTAAACAGATTAAATAATACAGACTAGGACAATCCACACGAAAACAAGAAACAAAGGTCTTGCCTGATTTCCATGGCTTTGTGTGGCACTGGAGAGAGCACAGCTGGGGACAATTCTCCTGAAGAGGCCTGTGTAAGACAGAAGAGTTTCAAGCCCGTAACTCAAAGTGCCTGATTCTGAATCTATAGTGCCCCTACCAAGAGCGGCAAAAATTCAGCCAGGGCCAAACCCTTATCTACATGACCTTTGCTACTACAGAGAAACCAATACAAACAAATCATATATATAGCAGAACTTGTTTCTAAAACATCTGTACTAGGTACCTCTGTCTTAAATAATTCTCCTTGAGGATTATTCAGAAGATTCCACTTCCTTACAGTTGTTGTCTCAAGTTCCTCTTCACTGCCACCAGAGATGGAAGAGCCTGCGAGCATTAAAGTTTAGACATAGAGAGGGAGAGAAACAGGCCCAAAAAAAAAAAAAAGTAACATTTAGGACCGTATCAGACAGGCTAATACTTCAGACTCTAAATTCCCCTTCAGTCTACAGCTGATGCGTGTAGTTTACACCAGCCTCTCCGCTCCCCACTCCTCCTTTGGGCTCTGACTTACAGGTAAGGCGATTTATATTAGAGCAGCAAGTTTACCACTTCTAGTTATATGCTGTGCTCTGTTGTGAGTAGCCGAGCTGCTTACGAGGCAGCTTCTGAACCACTCTAATTCATAGCTTGATGTCCTGAGGCAAGTTCAAGTTGGTACCATTTTCTTACTCACAGTGTGTCGCTTTATGGGTAGTATACAGGTTTGACACCATCTGTATCGTAAGGTAGTGCCCCATGCTCAGTTCAAGATGGTAAACGTGCTCCAGGCTTTTCTGGATGTCTCAGGTCTAAACAAATACTGAAATATTCCAAATCCATTATTTAGTAGGATTTTTATTCCTAAATTCTCAAAGCTGCAATACTAAAGCAGCGTCTGAATGTTTAGTGCTCAGCAAACTTCCAGAGTATTTTGGACGAGAACTTTTTTCTGAAGATCTCCTATGCATAGGGTTGCATACAGGGCTGCTACGCCATGATGGAGAAATTTAGACTGACCTTTAAGCACATTAATAATTCCTAGTTTATGTGGTGGAGGTGCAGCAGCTCTAGGCAGTTACGAAAAAATGCTAAACCTTATGGTTAAACCTATGGCACTATTAAAAGAGAGATCACTTGAAAACTCATTAGACACAAGCTTGGTTATCCTGCTGTTCAGCGACGGAGGCTGCCAACAACCCTGACACCGACCCTTCAGGGTACGAAGTGAATCTTAGGCTATGAAAGAGCTACCCATAGCCGAGTTCAGGATAGCGCCTTTACGTTTTACTCAACTGTCAGTGGCTGTTTCAAGCAGCTGCCCTACTTTAATCCAAAACAGATTTTGTTTTTTTTAAATGTGTGCGCTACCTATGGTGAAACACCAGTCAGCTTTTGTCAACATGATCTGTAGCTTGCTGTAAGCAGAAATAATAAATGCTTACAATATACTGTTTCTGTCAAGTAATTATTTGAAACAGCTATCAGAGACAGAAGATTTCAACCCATTGATTCTACCAAAAGTTTTTATGCAGGGTAAAACTTCAAAGGGAACCTTTAAAACACACCTCTAGAAATAAAAATAAACAAAGAGCAAGATATTTCTTGGCAACCTCAACATGAGACTCCCACAGCCGCACATAAGGTAACAAGCTCATTTGGGCTGCGATAATATTGCAGCCATCACAGTAAGCACCTCAGTGTGGGCAATCTCAGTATACTCTCTAGTTCCCACACAGGTTTTGTGTTTTGTTTTTGGTTTATTATGCTTAGCATGACTGGCTTTTTTATTTACACTGTACTGACTGTCTAATACTAGCATACATTAACACCGACACACTCCCTGCAGCATCAAACTCAGTAACACAGACCATCATGGCTTGCTCCTTGCTCGTGCACACGAGCATCCTCCAAAACCCGTGTCCTGCAGCAGGATGGTGCACTCAAATACGCACAGCCAGGATGTGGCCAAGGAGAGTGGAATGGCAGGGCTTGCTGTTGAGAGCAGCTGCTCTCAGGGTAACAGTGGCGTAGCTACCTTGGGAGTTAGCACCTCCAAAAGCTACGATCACACCTTTGGGTTTCCTTTCAGAGCACTTTCAAGTGAGAGAACTTTTAAAATTACTCTTAAACGAATGTTCAGAGAGAGATCAACCTGACCCTTGCTCGCCATTCTTGGGTGTTAAATACAAGTTTCTATTCTGCCGTACAAGACCTGAAAATACCGTGTTTGTTAATGTGATGATGAACATCGAACAAAACTGTCCTTTCAGAAGGTCAGATTTCCCAGACTAAATTTAGTACTGAAAACTAAGGTGGCAACTTAAAATGCGATTGTCCTAAAACCCGCTCTGCTTCCTGCGGCATAACCGATAAATGGGACAATGATTTTTTTCCTCAGGTTTTGAAGTTAAATGTGTAACACTGCGTGCGCCAAAGCAACCGTGGGTCTTCCGTTGTTCCCTCCAAACCAGAACTTGCCTAGTCAGAAGCCAGGACTTGTCTTAGGGGAAGGGAAGGGCAATAAAAATTATTATATTCATTGCAATTCTTTTTAGCAAAACCAGAAAAGGTCCTCCTAACAGTATTAATTGCACCTGAGAGCAGCTTGCCTTTTGTGAATGCCGCATAAAGAACGTGACAAAAAAGGAAAACATTGCGTCATTAACATTCACTGGCTGGCTGGCAGCTGATCATTCCTGCCATTCCCGAATTGAACCGTGGTGTAGACAATCTGAATATAAGGATGCGTTTACTTAATTAACGTTCATCATCCACTGAGGTCTCCTGATACCATTTTACACTGCAAAAAACGGTTACTCATAACACAATGGCCGCAGGAAGCCCCATACAAACGTAATACCTACCCGTATACTTCATTTGTCTCCTACTGATGAATTAATTTAAATCAAACAATGTAATTTTAATTTCAAGTAATCAATTCTTAAGAGCGATATAGTGCAATTTAATAAGAATACTGTAAACACATGCCTTTAGCTGATTTGAATGAATTTTCCTAATGGCCCCTGTGTTGACAAATTCTGTGTGTGCACAAGCGTCCTGCTGTTTGCTCCCTCCTCTTCACCCTTTTTGCTGTAGTTCCTTTTGATCTGGCCCCTGCAACCCATGTACAACCGAGGGGATGGCAGCCAGCAGCAGTGAAAAAGGAAGTACGAAGCTTTGGCCACGAAGGCCGCGATGTCATAGGCCTGCACTGTGGAAGAGACTTGCGGGAGTCCCATCGGCGAGGAGGGACCGACTGCATGAAGTAGCTGATAAAACCACGGCCCCAGCTGTCCACCCAGCCATCGCTCCGTGGGGGTAGTTCCGCAACCACTCCGCTGCAGCATATAGCGCAGCGTTTTAAGGAGAGCATTGCTGACTTCAGACTGCCTTGGCACGTAAGGAGGTAAACTGCAGCGCTTCAGAGCCAGCTGGTGAGCAGTTCACCACCTGGATGACCAGAGCAGTGGTCTCATCAGTCATCCTTCCTTATCAATCGGTATCCTTAACGACACTGTCTGAAACAACATATAGCTCCAAAATTAGGCTCCAGGGAGGGATTTACTATTAACTGACGTAGAACAATTTTTAGGTTATAACTTATGAGCATAAGGTTCAGTTGCAGAAGTGTGCCTGAATGGTAATGTTGTAAGTAGATCTCCAGACAGCTTTGACCCTATTTTTTGTGCTGACTACAGCACAGGAAACAAAAAGGAAATCTCCACCAAGTACAGGCAGTAACACGCAAGCCTGCTCAAGTCATACTGTGGTTCTCTCTGTACCTGAGTGTACACTTTCATAGCACTCCAACATGATACAAGTTACGCACAATAAACTATATATTACTATACACATCTTTTTAAAAGGACAAAAAATAGTAATTGTAGTGCATGCAGTTTTTAAAAGACCCGATATCAGGAAATTATTCACAAGACATTTTACCGTGAGCTGCAATCATTATCTCTTTGACTCTCCTGTACTGGCTTAGCAATAGTGTTAACTCTGCTATTCGACGGTCCTGTGAAAAGCATTAAATGAAAGAATATTTAAAATCCTACATTTTAAACCTGTAGAAACACTTTATTACATATTCGTTTCTGTGATTTTGGCTTGGTCTTTCTCCAGAAAGCAGGATCAGGTCCTACTCACATGCCTTGTAAAGAACATTTCTTGGCTTTTATTTGCCATCATATCTGCTGAATAGTGCGAAATTATGGATATAAGGAAACCAGAGTTTGACGTTACTAGTAAATTAGCTATTTACAGAAGCATAATCTGGAAATCTGCTTTCACTTCTATGAGTCAAGAGAATATTCTTGAGTCGAACCTCAGGTGCCTGAAGTGGGCAGTGTTTGGCTTTTGCTAGCATCGTGCCTGTAATTGTAAAGTAAATGAGGTTCATGTTTTGTATAGTTTAACAATCTAGTCATGTTCTTTAATCCTCTCTTGTAGGATATGTTCTGCATTCCCACATCTACAGTTTTGAACACGTGTTTTTCAACTTAGGCAGTCAAATCTGCACAGAACCAAAGAAATGAGGTCTCGTGAATGTCTGATGCATTAGCCCACTCCACCCTTTCTCCAATAACTAACATTTTCCTATTATGTATGGAAAACAACTTGATTCATGTATTCAGGGAGTGCACTTGCCTTGTGCACAGATGCAACATAGTGATGAGTAGTAATCATTATTTAATTGACTGTATCTGTCACTTCTCTCATTTCTGTATATGATACTGTGTCCCTGATGAGGGTAAATTCTTGCTATCCTTCACTAAGTGTGCAGTCTTGCAGTTTGCAGTCTCTACAGTTCGTCCTGTTTCTTTGACTCCAGTTCTAAACCATTCCTGTGCAGTATCTTCCCCAGTGCTGTGACTATAGAGCACTGAATACAAGCAAGCAAGAATGAACTAGTTTTCCCAAGCAGGTGTCAGAACAGCCACAGAAGCGGAGAAGGCGGCACCGGGGAAAAAAACAAATGAACCTTTGAGGGAAGTCAGCAAGTATTTAAGTGATGGGCTGATGCTGAGCTGCTGCTCTGCCATAGCTAGGTGACTGTCAGAGGTATTTTGATTACAATCTGCTCCAGCATATGTATGCTACGTTACAGTCACAGCAGGGATCAACCGAGCTGCCCCAGTAACTACACAGAAACCAGACCTTAGCACATTATGGAATGGGAGGTGATGCTGATCCTCCCTTCACACCTCAGCAAGTATACAAAGGACAAGAGAGGCCTGAATAGATACCCAGTTATCCCAGCTACGGACAGAAGCAATAGATTCTTCATCGTAGCAAAGAAGAGAGAAACGTGTGCACCACTTACTAGCAACTTAGTTGATCACTTTCTGTCCTAAATGACGCAAGGAATATTTACAGTCATTCCAAAAGCTATTTAGAGTTATTTTCCCTTAGGAAGAATATTTCATTTTGCAATATTACTGCAGCTAACCGCNCAACTTAGTTGATCACTTCCTGTCCTAAATGACGCAAGGAATATTTACAGTCATTCCAAAAGCTATTTAGAGTTATTTTCCCTTAGGAAGAATATTTCATTTTGCAATATTACTGCAGCTAACCGCTCTGCATTAAACGTCTAAGAAGCTGTGGGTCAACCATCAGTCTGCTAGTTTAGTCACTAATGTTTCCAAGGAAATAACCCTCCTTTCCCTGAGAGTATATCCAGATATTAGGACATAAGCAACAGTATTTCATGTTCCCTGCAAATGCAAAAATCGTATGCAGACTTGGAATAACTTGGCAAGAGATAATGCCACGTCTTTTATTTTCCAGATGTAATTTTTGGCTTTTTGAGTTTTTAAGAACTAAAGGTTGTTACGAATCACGTTTATGTCCTCCAGAAGTAACATTGCCCTGTCCAGATTCTCCACATGCAAAAGGAAGCTTGTAGGGATGTATATTATTGTCTATTTGATGGTACACAAGTGTGTCACCATAAAGGAAAATCCCATGACCTAGTTTATTATCCTAAAACAAGAACTACAATTTCCTCAAGAATTAATCCCCTCAACCCCCCCGCCTCTCCTCCACAAATCAGAAACAATTTATGTAGTAAGTCAATGGCATCCGAAGGTGGAGATTCAACATCCTCCAAGACTGAGCCCTAGACCCTGCACTTGAATTGTCCGCTTGACAAGTGAACAGTATACAGGTGATAAGAGAGAAAAATCATATTGACCGTGAAATGGGTTTAATTTCACTCCTCCTATCCTTTAGTACTCCCTTTAATTTTTTTTTTACCCTTGTCTCTTTAAATCCTGGTCCCTTTCTCCCAAAGTTTGAGTCTGTTTCAGGCCCCTTGGACTCTCATTTAATATTACAATCTAAACCAGGGATATCAGTGCACTTCAGATTAGGTTGGAAGATGAAGAGCTGCCAGAGATGACCAAACCTTAGTGATCTTTTCAGTAGCAGAAACCAGGAGATTCTGCTCATTACCGCCTTGGCTTTCTACTCCCCTCTGGAATCTAATAAGCCTCCCAAGTTCTGCAGCCAGGTTAGCAAGGCAAGCCACACTTTTTACTTAAAAAAATCAGCCTTCTCTCACAATCTCGCGGGAAAACTCAAAAATCGGGGCAATACCACGCTTACAGAAAGCGGGTTATTCAGATCACCAGAGATTCAAAACAATCATTTCATTCTTACTATGGAGAACAAGGATTATTTTCTCACCTTTTCTTCATTCGCAGCCAGTAACGATTCCATTCCTATCTTCAATCGTTGAACTTCTTGATCTAGAGATGTTTTAAAATGTTATAAGGAAAATACACTTGCTATATTTAGCGTAAACAATGTGTGTTTTGTGATACTCTGCCTATGTTCTGCCTATGAGTAACCAAAACCATGTCAGTGGCATGGCAAGTGGGCTGTTAAACTACATTTAACTTAGAGCTTTTCAAAAGCTGAACTATTAAAAGCATTGCACAACACAAACATGCTGGTTTTGCTTATAAAAGGCTACATGATATTATTTTATACTCTAAAAGTCAAGTAATAAAAAAAGAGAATCGTTGAAGCTTATTTTGCAAAAGATGAGAGTGCATTTTCTGTTATACATTAAAGGAAATAATTTTAAGTATGATTGAAAATTAATTATATTCCATCTGGAAAAAATATTCACCAGCTTATGAGATGTAGTTCAAGGACATGCATGAAACTTGGAAAAGAAAAATAACAAAAACTAGGCTGATACGATAAAAATTTGTAAATTAAAACATTTCTGTATGAATAGCTGAGTTAAAATCTACTTCAAAAGCTAATATGGAATTGCCTCACACACAATTTAGTGTTACAAGATAGAGATTATTCAGGAATGCTATTTTCAAAAACAACTAAAAAACATTCTCTGAAAATTTATGAGGTTGTTAATCACGTCATCCTAACTTTGCTGAACGAAATCATTCATTTCTTCTCTACGCACTGTTCCTAGCAAGTCGTCCAGTACCAACCTATACACAATAAAGACTAGGTAGATGATGGAGACAGAACCTGAAATGGTTTCTCTGCTGTAACTGCCACTCAAGGAATTCATGCTTTGACATTAAAACAGACTCACTTATTTCACAAAAGACTAGGAAAAGCAGATGTGGCAAGCGTGAAGCGAGACAGAAGAAAATCAATACTGCTAAAGAGCATCTTTAAAAAGAACGTTGTATGTTCAACATTTAGTTGTAAATTGTCGTATCTAGACTATTGGCGAAAACTGTCATTATCCTTTCTTGTAATGGATTCTGAAAATTACGCGCCTTGTAATGATAAGTTTTAAAACATGTAAATGAACTTTGCAAACGTTTCCCTTGCAAAAGAGAACACTTAGTAACACAAGACATGCACAGACACAGCCAAATCAAAAGCTAAAGCCAGCAGGCAGTGGGCAAGCAATTGGAAGATTTTTAAGAAGCCATTAAATAAATCACAGTCCTACTGATTTCTCTTTATAAATATTAGACTTCAAAAAGAACTGGTGTCAAGGTATTTTTAAGCACATTAAAGCAAACTTTACTTAGAATATTTATAACGACATGAAGTATGGAAATATTTTTTTTTCAGACTGTTGGGGTTTTTTTAATGTAGTGCACCAATTAAAAAAAAAAAAGCCCAAATCCTTCCATCCAAGGAGGAGGCTTTCAATTAAAGCCAGTTTTACATACGTAAAAATAAAAAGAAGTAAAGCTTCAGTTTTAGCTCTGTCAGCCTTGACACTGTCCCTTTGAAGTCCAACTATCTGATTTGTAAATCTCTGATTTTTTTTTTTTATTTTCTGAAGTGAAATCTTACTAAACAGGGCAAGTAGCTGTCTGCTTGCTGCAAGCAATGAAAGCAACGTCTCATGTCTATTACAATTAGACAGCCAGATCTAAATCGAATTACTGCTGCAGAATGCATCTGAGTTACAATTTGTGTGAAAGGAACAGTGAGATAAAGCCAAAAGTGAATTGCAAGGCTTACGTTTTTCTTTTAGCCTTCTCTTATAAACTTCCTCTACGATGGTAAATGGTGAGAGTCAAATAAAGTATGTGGAAAAAGAACATATTAGATAAATTTTGCAATTCAATTAGAATATGCATTTTAGCATACTACAAGTACATTGACATTATTTTCCAACTTTGAGAAGACCACCTAAAAATCTGATAAATTGGTATTTTTTTTACGGAAGAATTATTACTGCTGCATACTGTTTCCATTCAAATATTATAGTCTAAGAGGTTTCCTTAAACGCAGCCTAAAGAATCTGCACAAGGTTTGATTCTTCTCCCACTGAAATCAAGGACGGTTTCACTCATCACAGGAACAGACACACTACTAGAAGCTGAAGCTCTTGATTTCTTATCATACCACTACTTTTCCCTTGAAATATCCTAAATTCTTTGGGAATCTCATATAAAATACAGAATTCTATTAGAAGAAGAGCTCCTCTACAAAACACTGCTGTTAGAGAAACTAGTTTTCTAGTTAGACGTGCAGTTCCCTACATGCACAAGCTCTGCAGTTGAGTGACATCAGCCCCAAGTAAGTCACTTCTTTGGAATAAACAACAGTCAGAATACAGAGTATTCTAGAAGAGACACGTCTGCATTAATTCCTGTAAGCAGATTCCTGGTCAGCCCTGAGAAACAGGCAGCACAGCACCTGAGAAGTCACATCTCAACAAGGGCACTCTTTGGAAGCGTTAGTTTTCACCCACAAAAGAAGTTAGTGCAGCTAAGCTGATGCACTGCGGCCAGCTACACACAAACGCTCCTGCACGGCTAAGTGTCAGTTTTATAAAAGAAAAAGGTCACCGATATCATATTGCTCACAGCCCAGCAATTGACAGAAGCTCCAGGGAGTCAGTATTTCAGAGAACGGTGACATGACTGGTTGAGACCAAGGGCTAAACAAACTGGCTTATCTGCCATTGACCTGTATCAACAGTACAGAAACCTGCAATATCACAGACTCATGGAGCAGCCCAGGCTGGAGCGGACCTTGAAAGACCATTTGTTCCAGCCTTTCACGGGGGAGGGAGAGCCTAAATGAGCTAAAGTCCTGAAGAAATGAAAGCTGTGAATCAGTGACTATGTTTTAGAATGTTTGGACGTTTAAACACGATGCTTAGATATTCTGTGACAATTTTTTTTTTTTTTTAAAAAAAGGCAACAGTAAAGATTTTACAAAGAAATTGTGAAGTTATACACAAAAAATATATTCCCACGGAACTACAATGACTCCTTCAAATTATAAATAAAATTCCAGTAGAAAAAGTTTCAGTGCTCTTAGGATATTTATTGTTCTTTGTGCTGCCTCTTGATTAGAATAGAATTTCACACATTAGAGGCCTCTACTCTACCAGAAGACAAAATAAATTTGCACCTTTTTCCCCTCCCAAAATAAATTCTGTAAGTCCATTCTTGTATCTCCTTGTACTGCTTTGAAATACTGAGCCAAGCTGCTACCAAAGTGAAGTTAAAGCAGGGGTTTGGGTTTTCAATTTTAATTCCCCTCCTCTTACCTTTTTCTGCCACTTCACTATGTGATGAGGTCCTAGACAGCTGACTTTGTAAGCGCTCTATTTCTGCATCTTTGAGAGCCAATTGCTCTTGAAGCTGGGCTATCTCAGCCTGAAAGAGAGTATAACAAGAGTACAACAAATTCAGAATAGCACTGCCACCAGTTTTCTCTGAATCTTTCCCATGAACTAGAAAAATTCTAAGCGTGACACTTTGACTGATGTCCTGTTCCCAGTTCAGGGCATTTCATAAACACTACAGCAACCGTACGTATTTCACGTGTTACTAGCCCGTTCCTTAAACAGAAGCTCACTTTTTCCAATGCAATTATCTCTCGGAGACGGGAGGCTTACAGAAAGGTAAAATTTTCAAGGATTCATGGAGGTAAAGAAACTCCGAAAGCTCTCAATGCTACAGTGCTGGGCATATAATAACGACTACTACAGGGCAACTCCCAAGATTTGCATGAAGACCGCTACAAGATAAGAAAGCGTTTTTTAAAAGATACTAGTTTCTTTAATCCTAGTTACTATTTATTAATATAACTGAGAATATATTAATGCTGAGCTCTCTTCTCCACAGTATAACAAAACCGTTCCTCCTCACATTAGACGTCACAGCAAACAGGCCAGAAGCAAAGCATGGCTTGGAAAACAACCACATATATGCAACAAACTATCAGTGGTTCACTTACTCTTACTGCAATTTGTGCTGCCGCTAGACTGGGACAGAATATCACACGTTAAAAACCTCAACAATACAGAGGGAGAAGAATTCTGTGATTGTCCAGCTTGAAATTCAGTGACTCTCATCTCTCTTTCCTATTTATGAGAAAAACCGTCAACAGCATACTTTACGAAGTCAGTAGCTTCATAAGATTTTCTTCAGTGGCCTTAAAGCCTTTATGTCTCAATATTCTGCATTTCCCCCAGTGAAAGCATACCAAATCTCCTTGCAGTTAAAGGGGGGGGGAAAAAAAAAGAAAGAAAAAAGGAAACAAAAGGATCACTAGTGACCAGTTTCTCAAAATACTGAAATAAAGCAGGAAAAAATGCAAACCACCAAACAACATTATCCGAACAGGGAAAACATGAACTAATTAATACACAAACTTATTTTCACTAAGAAGCCAGCAGCTGGATGGCAGCAAAAGATCGCTACTCTGCCTGCAGCTCCATACGGAACAGAAGAATCTGCCTCGTATCTCTGAAGGGCTCCCACACTTCCCAGTGACTAACACGCTTTTTATATCCATCCATGGAAATTTTCCAATTTCTCATCTAAGAAGCTGGAGCAACAGGAAGACAAAAGCTGCAGACCTCTTAATACCAGATTTGGATTTGCCTCGGCTGGTCTATTTGATCTCATAGCTCTTTTAAATGCCCTCTTTTCCTTTAATGTCTCATTCCTGTCATCTCTACAATTGTTTTTCTCCCTCCTCTCTCCTTCCCTGTATTTTTCTCCCTTTCTAATCCTGTATTTTCTCTCACTCAAGGCGTTTTACAATTCTTTCTTATTTTCATTCTGCTCCTACACTTTCCATAATCTTTATCTGTCTTGGCAGCTGGCCACACGCTGCTTGAGAAAATGTTTTCCCAAAGACTCTTCATTTCCGCCACGTCAGAGAAAACATTTTCATGGATACAAGAGCTATTATCTTCCTAGGAAAAAAGGCACGATAGCAACATTTCAATACTCATCAAAGAATTCTCAAAAGAAAGAAATGCTAATACAGGTAACAGCTCTCTGGATTCTATTCTATTCTATTTCTGGATCAAGCTATCAAGTATTGAAAAGAAAACTCAGTTTAATAATTTGAAATGTTTTTCCAAGCTCCAATCAGAACTCGAAAAGGTCAGTCATTAGCATCAACAGGGATTATAGTACTACACAAATGAAAGAAGATGTGATTATAGCACAAAAGCGTACCTCAACGGGGAAAAATAATAAGGTGCTTTTAGTTTAGTGGAAAAGGGCTAAAAACTAAAACTAGAAATAAAGTGCAACTGTTTAACAACGAGAATGTTCACCTAGACAAATTAATTACCGGGGAAAATGATGAAAAGTTTCAAATGTCACGTTTCTCCAGATTACGATCCAACAGCTTTCCAGGATTTAAGGTCAACAGAAGGGTAAAGCGGCTATGCACTTTGATACACACAAAGCCAAAGCAGATGATCTAATGGTGTATTTGGGGCTTAATGTCTATTAAAATAAATGCCGTAGTAGGCAAACACCCAATCAACTTTGCATGTCTCTTCACTTCCGTCTGGGAAGTGTATTCCACAGAGGCTTGTCACTGTTACACAAATAGAAGAAAGAAAACCTTCAAAGCAGCCTTTCCTCAGAACGGGTCTTTTGTAAGTCAAAATACCTTTTTAAAAAAAAAAAAAAGAATTAAAAAAAAGACTGGAAAGGGCAGGGAATGCGCAAAAGGCACTAAAAGTAGTTATAAAAACTTTAAACCAAAATACTTATTTCAAAGATGGTTGAAGAAAGCTTGACTTTATAGTAGGCCCTGACACAAGGCAATTGTAAGAAAAGTAAATATTGATGAGAAGTGGAGCGTATCCCTTTCCAGCTGAAGTAAGTCTGTCAGTAGTAAGTGCCAAGTATTCTGCTTACTTTAGTTGCTTTTAATTTCCACTCGTATTGATTTCTTTCATTTTCCAGTTCTTCCACTTTAATTTTGAGGTGTCTAAGTTCCTGTAGCAAACCCTGCAAAGGAAGAACAGCAACTAAAAGTAAGATCACTCTGGTGGAAATTAATTTTCCATAGCCTCACAGATCATGCACGAGGCACACGGTAACAAACACTGAACCACCACGTTAAAAACTGTGACCTAGTCTAAGAGGAGGAAAACTATTTTGAATCGAGAAATAAGGAACACTTTCTCAAACTCTCCACCTGAAATTATAAGCAAATTTTTTAGTCATATTCAGGACCACAGCTGAGCCTGCATGTGTCCCCATGACACACGCGAGCCCATGGGTCACATATGACTACAAACACGCTACTTTGAACCTTGATGTTTGCCACTTTGCAAACTGAGTTGATGCAGCCATCCAGGGTTCCTAACATTCTCCATCTGCTCCTCGATGAAGTTACTCTTAAATGTCCTTTCTCCCTTCCCTTGGTAGAACCGTATCTTATCGTTCATTCTGAAGGACATTATTAAATCTTCGATGGAACTCTGATGAGATCAAATCCCTTAAAATGAACTCAGGAAAAATTTGGAAGTGTAACCCAATTTTGGACTTTGTATAGTATATACATTAAGCCACCATAATAATATCTTGGATTAAATTAACATTTATTTTTAATTACTCCCAGATTTGATGCTCAGATTATTTCTCCAATATGCAGCTTGTACTGTAGCCTGAGAGTTCACTAACCAGTTCTGGACAGAGGCAAGCTCAGAAACAAGAGCACTGTTTTCAAAACAGGCATCATACCCAGAGGTCTATTTTACAAAAAATGACTCATATGAGAAAAATTAATGAAAAACTCCCTCACAATGTAAGCAGATTATTTATAAAAGGAGTTCTGGGGATCCAAATTTTAACCAAAGGGATGTGGCAACTAAAGCAAACTGATTTAAAACCAAACATTAAAATGGACCTTTTCAGGCATACAAGTATCATTCCACACTCGGTAAATTTAAGCAGTTTATGCAAAGTAGCTTTTGTTTTGACATTTGACACAGTTTTGATCAAATACAACTAGGATGTGTAATGTAAATTCAAAAAGGCTTTTCTGGTAACTGCCGATGTCAGGGAATAAAGGAAAAAGGTGTTGGATTTGCTTTTTCAAAGGTACAAGCAGATTATTTTTATTATGGCTCTTTTCATTCACTTTAACAATACCGCTAGAAAACGAAAGGATATATTTCCGATAGTCTTACCTGAAATTGCATTTTGTACTTGTGTTAAGCTTTTAAGATATTCAGGAATTAATCATCTGTGTTCAGAGGACTGGTTAGGGTGCACCACCATCATGCACAGCCAGGTGACATTATCATGGGGAAAATTAGCGAACTACCAAACCATGCTAGCATGCTGCATATCAAAGACAAATCTCAACTAAGGAAAAAACCCCACAAACCCCAAAACAAAACAAAAAAACCCCCAAACAAACCACACCACACCAGCACTACAAACCTACAAGTAAAATGAAAATCATAAAAAAAAAATCTGAAAGAGGTGACTGGGTCTTACAGATACCTGTGCTTCAGCAGACGGATATCAATGGTGACCAAATTTGTCCCAATAACCAGGGGTGGAGGTGGGGTGTCTGGGGTGGGGTATTTTTGGTAATTTTTATAACCACCTCACTGTTTGCTAATGAAAGCCACAAAGATTAATGCCAATAATTCACAACATAGCTCTGGTTAGCGAAATTTAGTTTCTGCAAGAGAAGGGAAGAGGCAATACACAGGCTTCTGCTAAGGTGTACTTCTCGTACATCACATCGAGAGCAATTCTTCTGGCTCAGAGTCTCTACCACTGATCTTGGACTAGATTGAGGACCGTTAGATGTCAAGTCTGGTTTCCTATCTTGAGACTTTCTTTCTTGGATTCTACTATTAATTTCCAGCTGCAGTCTACACATCTGCTCCTGTAGCTCACTGATCAGGTTCACTACTGACTGAAAACATGGGAAGAAAGGCAAAAAAGAAAAAAAAAAGACAAAAAAGAAGTGAGAGAGAAAATGATGCGAAGAAGATATTTCTACAGTTGCAGCATAAAGAAATACATGAAGCATATCAAAGGCAAACTAAAAAGAGACACATGATGTGTTTCCCTTCTGATAAAAGTATATGGGAACGGGTATAAATCTGGAATAGTCACAAAGCTACAGCTTAAATGGAACAGAATCTACATTCCAGACTAATACATGATTCTGATTCTAATGTGAAGATCAGAATTCAACCCCTCATTTTTGGAAACTTATCCAGTCCCATGAAGACAGCTGGCAGGAAAAATTGGAACATATTTTAATATGCTGGCTCAGAGGCACACTTGTGCTGAAATGGACTTAATTATATTCATTTGCGCAGCCAAATCACCTACTTTTTCACAATTTATACACAGAATTTACTAGTAAAGTAATTCTGTTTCAAGGTCTAGCATGGTTCAGAAAAATAAGTCCATTACCGAGCTTGCTAGCTAGGCAGTATCCTGACGTGGAGTGTGAGTTAAGCAACATACAGAGAAATCAAAGGATACCACAGAAGACAAAGTAATGACTTTAAGGTGCACTGATTTGCTGGCCAGCTTCTTGGATTTGCGTGTATCGGTGATATACACAAAAAAAATCCAGCTACAGAAAGCAAACCAAAGACAAGTATTAAAATCTATATGACATTTCACTTAAATTTCTTAACTCAGTAGCAAACGGTCCTGGGTATTTTCCCAGGTATTACAAGTTTGGAGTGCCTTTCTCTTAATTTCTACGCACATTAGCAACATATGTTTGGTGATTTCTCACTCTTCTCGAGTGGAATAAATTTGATGAGATTAATCCGTCTCCCAAAGGAGTGAAAAAGTTGGACAGAACAACAGATGATATGGCATTTTTTTAATTATTATTTTCATCATTACACTGCACAACAGTCCTCCTGTAATCTCAACTCTGGTGAGCCAATACGGAACAGCTACCGCAAGGACAGGACACTGTTCTGGCCGGGTAAGTATTTAACACAACCAGTCTCAAACCGTGTCAGCATCCACAGACAACTTTAAACATTCACAAAGATGCCCTTTCAAAAGTGTACGTATGCGTTAGGTAAAAGAGTTTCACATCAGTTAAGTATTTTTCTAGGGCATTGTGCTTAAGACGAAATTCGGAACAGCAGTTGCATATATTTCACTTTATACATATTATTCTCAATTAGGATCACAACATCTGATGCTCATCCTCTTTCATCCAACAAACCTTTTATGCACGTAAATGAGGATTAGTTCCGTAAACAATAAAAAAAAATTAGGAGGAGCACTGGGCCCCAGCATACCAACTCTGCAACATCCAGTCTTTCATAGGCTGACGTGTTTTGCCAGGGCTGCACAGGTAAGAAAAGATAGCCTCCTTCAGTATCATGTGCCCTAAGTGAAACTACATCCTTCCTGTGCTCAGTGGCTACATTAGCCACTTTGCAGCAATACAGTAGGACAATGGTGAGGAGAACGTCCCTCTAGCTAACTCATCCTCTTATCAGAGCGCTGCAAAGCAGAACACCCATAGGACTTAGCTGTATGTACAGTTTAGATACTGTCCATAATCCCTCCATCTTCCGCGCTTTGATTTTGTTTCTTTTTTACCATTATCTCCACAATCAGATACCTCACTGAGCAGTACCAGCTGGAGACTGGAATCATCAGGACACACATCCATCTCCCTTGCTTTCTTTGAAGCACCAAGGCTTTAGTCTGCGCTCCTCTGTGACAGAGGATACTGTTAACCCATACAAGGTTCCGAAGAACCGCTGCTCAAACAAGATGCACAGACTTTTGAGCACAAACTGACAGCTGCTCCAGTTGTGGAGAAGCACACTTGCTGCCACCTTGTAGTTCTTTTCTCTTTTGCCTCACATTAAAAAGGGGAACGGGAAACACTCTATGTCCACACAGACTTCCCTCAGAGCAAACCTGGCGGTACAGAAATGGGAGAAATCCTTATCCCAGTGAAGGGCAAGAGGTCTATGGAGGAGAAACAGATGAACTCCAGCTGCAATATATGCCTTTACTAGTTTCAAGGTAGAGAAGGCTTCTCATGCTTGAGATTCTTTCACAGCATGAAACTTTACTAACACTTCCATACTGTATGCCAAATTTGATTGAGGTGAGACAACACGCCGAACTCCCCTGTGGGAGTCAGTGGCTCATTGACTCAAGTTTCTTTGGAACTGCAAGTAGCTGTGCACTAGATACTCAATTCAGAAGCGTCCATGCACGAGCCACAAAACGCTTCCCAACAGCTTATAGCAAACTTCAGATCCCCAGTACAAAAAAGAAAAAAAAAAAAAATCAGAAAACTTATTCCATGCTAGGAAAGAAAAAGCAGGAGAGAAGAAAGGCTGTTAAGCAAGTTGAAAGTGACAATTATTGCTGCAGTCTCCTGATAGTGATAGAAGGTCTCTTTTGTCTACGTTCAGGTAGAGCAGGCATCTGGGCTGCCATTAATCACTCGGTAGCACTGCGCTCTCATACCTTGCTACATTAAAAAAAAAACACATTTCCAAAATTTCTAAGGCTTCTCAGGTCAGAGAAAAGCTACACAAAAAGCCCCTCAGGTGGGATTTCAGAAACCATTACTGCATCACTGCAGCAGCAGTAGAACATTATTCCACAAAAGGAGGAATTAAAATAACGAAGCCAAGAGTGAGACCACCCATTTACAAGCAGCTATTTTCCCAGTCCCTGTGTTATTTATAAAAATAAATGGCACTTTAAATTTAGCATGTGCTTTTGAAGACCCAGAGACAAATGGCATTCAGTGTGAAATTAATACCTTCGAGAGGAGGTTAGAGATGCTTGATAAACTCTTTGCTGCTAACTAAAACCAAAACAAAACCACAGCTGCTCAAGATAAAGTGAAATGAATTCGACACATGAAAACTTGCTCATATTTAGAAGGGTATCTTAATTGGTTTTGTTTCCCCCCAACCAAACCAGAGAAATAATTCTACAGATAAATTCTATGCGACTGGAAACAGCTGCTGTGAAATAAGCCCACGCAAAACTAGAGCACAGAGCAAATACATTTTAGCTGAAATAGTCTGCCACGTCACATTTAATTCTAAACTTTTTAAACCCCATTATTACATTTAGAAATAGCAGGAACAGCTATGAAGTATAATTAACAGGCTGTTTAAAATGGTGGAACTACTGGATGCCTCTAACACACACACACGGGTGAAAACCAAGGACTATTACTTCTGATAGTAGCGAATCTATAAAATGTCTGTTCTGCTCACCTCTGTCAGTCCTAAACTCAGTCTTGAAAGCAGCAGTTGGCTAGCTGCAGTCTGTGAGAAAGGCNTCTGCCACGTCACATTTAATTTTAAACTTTTTAAACCCCATTATTACATTTAGAAATAGCAGGAACAGCTATGAAGTATAATTAACAGGCTGTTTAAAATGGTGGAACTACTGGATGCCTCTAACACACACACACGGGTGAAAACCAAGGACTATTACTTCTGATAGTAGCGAATCTATAAAATGTCTGTTCTGCTCACCTCTGTCAGTCCTAAACTCAGTCTTGAAAGCAGCAGTTGGCTAGCTGCAGTCTGTGAGAAAGGCTCTAGCTCTGTCATCCATAGCTTTGTTCCACTTCTGTAAAAACACTAACTGCAATTTCCTTTGAGGCACTACACACTGCAAGAGTATGTTGTAGTAGCCATGACATTCAGAGATACAATTACAGCAAGATTAATTTCATTCAGTCACTGTCAGTTTGGAGAACGGTCTCACTTGAAGCAGCTGGGTTACCACAACACAACTGTGTGTGCATAAACAAAAGCAAACTAAAGGTAGACTGTTGGTGTACGTAAGAGTGGTTTATTCACTAGAACGATGTAGTTCCGCAGTGGAGGCAAGGAGTTCGGGAAGGCACTCAAAGCTATCACCAAATTTAAGCAGCAGTTGCAGTCTAATAGTATAAAGAAAAGATAGTAATAAATTTCATTCAGATGTTTGAAATTGTGTTTGTATTGAACATCAGTAAAATTTACAGTAACAGGAGCTGAAACAGGGCTAAAGTAAGCATTCAGTTGGACTGAAAGCAACTTCTTTATTTTGAGAAATTGGATTAATGCTTATTTAGGACAATCTAACTAATTTTGAAAACGGCTCAATGAGCAAACCAAACATGCTGTTTAATTCCCACAGCTTTACTTACGACACCCATTTTCCTTGCTTTGCATACACAGGTTCAAGACATGCAACAGGCCAGAAATCTAATCACATCTTGGGCTAGTTAATAATTCAGGGCATACTTAAGACAATGATTCTCAACTTTTCCATCAGATTAGAATCCTTTTCCATCTCAGCAGGAACGTTTCCTACCACTTAGCAACACACCAAAGGCTTCCAGGTCAATAAAGCTCAACTTTTCCGCCCAAGGGGGCTACACACCTTGTTGCAGTGGCAGAAGGACTTTGCGTGTCATAGCCTCACCCTCACCACGGGCCCAGACCTACTGGGTACTTAAAAGCCCTGTCAATGCAAATGCACTCAAAAGCTTTGTTGCTTTCCAGGAGTCAGGCTGACTGTGCAAGTCCTGCAATAATTTAGGCAGGCTCATCCTGGTATCCGAGATGTAATGTGAAGTGCTGAAGGGCTCTCAGGAAGGTGGCNTACTGGGTACTTACAAGCCCTGTCAATGCAAATGCACTCAAAAGCTTTGTTGCTTTCCAGGAGTCAGGCTGACTGTGCAAGTCCTGCAATAATTTAGGCAGGCTCATCCTGGTATCCGAGATGTAATGTGAAGTGCTGAAGGGCTCTCAGGAAGGTGGCTGCTGGGAGCAGGCTGCCATCTGTAGCAATGAGGCACTGCGCAGACCTGTTTAGATTTGCAGGTAGTATGAGACTGCTCAGGCCTTCTGCTCACAAGACACTGACGATTATGGGTGAAAGAGCATGAGAAGGCCACAGATGGTTAAATCAGCAGCTGGTGCCTCTCTGGCTTGCAACCCTTCCCAGAAATTGCTCTCTTTAAGCTATCTTTTAATCTCTAAAGAACACTTCAGAGGATAAATAAGTCAAAAAAACCAAATACGCCCCAAACGTATTATGTCACTGCAGGTAAATTATTTATGCATAGTTATCAAATACTTCACCAGCAGCATTACGGAGAGCAAACAGATTTGTAACACTGCCTGGATTTCAAATTCTCCTAAGTCAATGTGGAACATAAAGTCTTTTCAGCCGACAACGTATAAATCTTGGACCTAGTAATCCTCCCTTGCCAGGTTAGTGCCCTTACAGGACCACCGAGTAGAGCAACACACAGCAATTTGTATGAATTACTGTCTTCCATAATCGCTTTCCTTCCCAGCTCCCACCTGCCGCTCACTACCATGAAACGGACGTTGTTCGTATGATACCCTGTTTCTTTCCTAACCAACACGGTAAAAAGCAAAGCTTCTCTGACATCCAGAACTCTCCACATCTGAAGGATTAGAATTTCCTCCAATGCATGCCATTTTTTGCACCATTTATTATATCACCACAAGGGGAAAGGCTNTTTCTTTCCTAACCAACAAGGTAAAAAGCAAAGCTTCTCTGACATCCAGAACTCTCCACATCTGAAGGATTAGAATTTCCTCCAATGCATGCCATTTTTTGCACCATTTATTATATCACCACAAGGGGAAAGGCTCACTTGAGGAAAATGCCCTGCCCCTTTTCTTTCCCTCCCAAGTGCTATGAATGCATGCAAATAAGAGTCTCTGCAGCTAAGTGTTTATAGCATCCCTGAAACTGCTGAGCTGAGAGTCTTCTCCGCCACATAAACGAGGGAATAGAAGAGCTCTGGCAGGCCTCACGTGGCCATGCCAGTCCAGCTCCCGTGGAAAGGAAAGGGTTAAGCGAACACCAGTTGTAATGTATGCTTCTGGAAGGGACTTTGTGCCTTGATTAAAGCCAAACAGCAACCTTTGAAGTATAATGAGAGAGGGGAAAAGAAACCACATCCCAAAAAAGCATAATCGTATTCCTCGCCGAATTCACAGGACCAAGGATACGGACTGTGCTGGAAGCACAGCAAATCCTATTGCATGCCCGTTTCAGCTGGAAAGCTCAGGTGTGGGCAGCGTACCATGGTCACATGACAAGAAAAAAATAGAAAACAAGCTAACAAAAGAAACTCACCTCAGCTTTGCTCTGTTTCTCTTCATATTCACTCTGTTCCTTTTCCATACCAACCAGCTTAATCTTCAGGTCTGACACTTCGGCCATTAGATCCAATTTCTGAGTCTCTAGTGATGTTCGACTTAGCAACTCCTGAAAGCAAAGCAGAGCATTTTCTCCGGTTATTTATTTGAATAGGCAGAATGCTATGTGATTTACTGCCAGACCCATAGAAAAGTATCTACCCCAGCGTTTAACCCTTTCAATACAAAAGCAAAATGTTTCTCTTCTTCAAAAGTCACGCTTGCTACTGCTTTACAATGCAAAAAATGCAGCAAGGCAGATTTGAGGTAAGCATTTACTGCAGCCAGAAAAAGTAACTAAAAAAGAAATACATTGAGAGATCGGCAAATTCATATGAAAGCAAACCTCTTCCTCTTGTCATGGCGTGTGTACTGTCCGAACTGTGTGTTTCTTGAGTTCTGCAGCTATTTTCACCTAAACGTTCTCCTGTGTTAATCACTAAACCACTGTGCTCCCCTCCCTGTTTCAAGAAAACATGTGGCAGCTTTAATCCCTGGGCAAGACATGAAATCAGAAAACACCACTAAAGCTCAAACAAACACAAACCTACATAATGCCACAGAGACCTTCACATGACACATTACGAAACAGTTGGCTACTTCCTAAAATACTCATCAGACAAAGCTACATTTTAGTATCACAATGAACCATTTTAGAACTTCTTATCATGTGTTATTCAATAAGGGAGGTACTACAGCATGAGCACCCTAAGCAAAACAGAGTACAAGGAACATTTCGGCAGCCATGCTAATAGCACTTACAAGTTTACACCATGTAGTGCTTGTTAACTTTTGAAGGCTACGCACCCTGGAGGGAACAGCACTGGATGAAAAGCCGTATGCCCTAACTGGAATCCAAAAGGCAATGTCTAACCCGAGTAACAGAGTAAACGAGAAACAATTGGCCATGACTTTTGCCTGTGCGCCCCGAGTTTGTTTTTCAGATTGCAGAGAAAGGCATACTTTGGACAGAGCGGTATCCCTGTGCTTGGAAAACATTCAATATTCACCTCTTCACTGCATTTTCAGTTTTCAAGAAAGCCAAAGCAAAAAAAAATCTTCCAAAATTTAACAGCGTATTATATATATAAAATGCGTCTGTTGCCCTCTGTTTTCTAAAAAATTGATACCTAACTTTCCAAGCGCCTAATTAATTTCTGCAAAACAATGTAGGTTTCTAAACGGTTAAAATACTTTATTGCAATTTGTAACTCACACTGGTGTTTTAATCATATCAAACGCACTGAGGAATCACAGCAGATTCTGCTTTGAATTTCTTGGAAGTGACTTAACTGAAGTTGGCACAGTTATTCTGGATCTATGCTGATGTTTCTGAGTGATCAGGAACTGCCCTGTCCATCACCCTTTTCTCATCTCTTCTTCTTCCATGAACCGTACAGTATGTTTCAGACAATGGCTTGGATCCAAGGAAGCCACAAAAGTTATTTTAAAAATTATACAGTTAAAGTTTACTTGGAACCCAAATGTGCTCAACATGTGAATTGCTTCAGTCTGGTGGGGAATACTGCCCAAATTAAAAATAGTAGCAAACTTGCATCTGAATTGCAACACCAATTATCTAAGCCACCCACTATTCCCAGTGCCATATCCGTTCCTGCTGACATTGGCAATGATATTTGTGTATGGATGGGAAAATAAACAGAAAGGTAGCCTCATTGTTTGGTTTTTTTATTGTTTTTCTTTTTTCCTCTGAGGGAAATAAATCAAGCACTCATCAGGAAAAGATAGTGCATTAACTTATTTTATTGAGACACTTAAGAGGCAGTCACCTAATGAAATCCCAGTAGTGGCTGCTTTCTACAAAGGTGATTACAAATTACAATTACAAATAACTCCTCTATCTTCCAGAAAAACCCTAATTTGCACGAGTTCCAGAGGCACATTCCAGCCCAGGCTGGAACAGGCTCCGTAAAGCTGTCAATTTAGCAGACTTCTGCAGATGAAGACATAGCTATAAACGAGAACTTTGATATGAAATAAGGCCGCTGAACATCAAAAGCGCTAGCAGGACGAGGTGACTTTGGCCCCATGGCCAGACTCCATTCGCTGCTGAACGGAAACATCATTTAGAAGTTTTTTTGACAGTGACATGGTGTTCCGTGATATGACAGGAAGATTTCTTACTAAGGCAAGGAGACACGGCATCCCTCTAGACATTTTTAACAAAAGATCTATCCCTTTGAATGCACCATCTGGCACTGCTCCTTGCTGTTTCTACAGACTCCCAAAGTACACTTAGTTATGCAATGGAGCATAACACCTCACTCACTCATTCTGACTTCAGTAGCTCCATGTGAACACTAAGGTGCTACCTCGTGTAAGTGAGCACGAAGGCAGCTGATGCTGTTTTTTAAAATAGACTCAAAATTTTACAGCTTGCTCTGTAGCTGGAGAATCAGATCCTCAGCTAGTGTAAACTGGCATAAAACTCTTGCCTTAAAATAGACAAAATAGCTAACTATCCCTAGTTTGTTTTCAATGGAGCTACGTTGATTTAAAACAGCTGACAATTTCTCTTGCATCTAGAGAGTCTAACTTCTGCTGTGAAAGAAAGTGCCGTTTGAAGCAAATGTCCCCTCTTGAAATGGTAACATCTGGAAGCAATTATTTTCATCTTCAAGCAGATGCTCACAGTGAACAGCTCATTAAGAATGTGACCCATTTTGTTACAGAGAAATTATAGTGTATTTCGGTGGTATGATGCAACTTTAATTCAGCCAGAATAAATATGCAATTGCAAGAAAAGAAAATACAAATTTATGTTTTTGGTTTTGAAGCAAAGAAGATAATAAAAGACAGGCAAAATGGTAATTTGGGCTGCAGCAGGATCTTAAAGAGCTAAAATATAGAACAGAAATAGAACCTATTCTAGGGAAACTTATTTATAAACGAGATAATTGTTTTTAATTTAAAAATGTACCATAAGCATAATTTAAGTTCTCAAAAGTTTTTTTTTTTTAAATTCAACTTTTAACTTTAAAAATTAAGGAAAAAAGGTATTTTAGAGCAGAATAATTACAAAGATGAATCATGCAGAAGCTACAATATGCACATATCAGACAGATCAATGAACAGCAAACTATTTCCAAACACGACCGTATTGTTAAAGTTCACACTGTATCCTTTTTAAATATTTAAACATATTTTTCAATGTTCCCAATGGAACTTAAGCACATGCGGTGTATCTCACATTCACATTTTGTTGTCTTGGAAATACAGAATTCTTATAAAGTCGCTTATAAAATTTAACATGACAGAAAATAGCTTAGAGGACACTACACTATTCTAGGCTGTCAGCTGCAAGCACACAAAATTCCAGGATATTCAGCACTCCACAGAACAGAAGCAACGATCATGCCATACACTGACTGAGAAACTGTAAGTTAGATTTTAGTCAAGCGGGGGGGGAACCCCCCCCCCCGCAAAGATCCCATTTTACACTTGTGCACTACACAAAATGCCACACTCAAAAAAAAACGTAATACTTTTCACCCTTACTAAAACAGTCGAGAGAGACAGACAGACCGACCAAGCTACCTACCTGGTAAGAAAATTCAGCAAGACCCACCACTACTGAGGAGTGCCCTTTTCAAGGGCTGTGTGTCAGCTGTGGCAGAAATCAGATATTTGCTTAACCGAGAACACAGCTGAGAGCAATGTAGATGTGTAATCACCATGAAACGGTGCAAGTCAGTAGCAGAGAGTGAACTACAGCCCTCCAATTCATCATTTGCCCATTACATAGTTAAGCAACGGAAAGGACAGAACTTCCCACTGCACTGCCAATTTGAACAGCCCTTTGCATATGCCTGACGAGCAGATTCGTGCCTATGTTAACTGCAAAATAACAAAGCAGTGTAATGCTCACCTGTACAGATTCGCTGCACAACTTGAGAGCACATTCTGAAAACCTTACGCTCACAACCAGAGCAGCACTGAGCACACTTCTAAATCTGAAACACTAAGCTAGCTGTTGGCAAGAAGTTACTGCGTGCTATAAAGAAGTGCTGAAATTCATCTAAGATCAGATAACTCGGGCAACTGAAAGTTGAAGGAATGATCCTTGCCAGCCAGCAAAGTTACTGAGAAGCGAACAGATACGTACCAGATTTGTACCGTGCAACCAAGATATGATTCTTGCTCCTCTGAGTAGAAGACAACTGCAAAACCAAAACAGGTACGCACTGAACTGCACTGGATTCAAGGTCCTACTCTCATACAGCTCCTCCCTGTATTCTTTTAATCCACTGGTTTTTTAAAAGATTCTCCATTGTGCCTCACCAAGGGCACTGTCTGGCACACTTTCCCCTGCTCTTTGCACCCAGGCAGAAGTCAGCCATAAACTGACATGAGAAACACAAATTCACTCCTGTTTGCTTTCAAGCATTTCAGTTTCTGTGTATACTTTTAAGACAGAAAGAATCCTAAAGTCAAGTGCTTTGTACTTTGCAAGTGAACTTACTTGGTAAAAGACACAATCACGTTTACACAATGCAACCATCTGACAAGAGTCCCCTGGATTGCTTCTTGCAATTATGCGTCAGAAATAAGATGGAAGGCAGAAACACACGGTCAAACCACATGCAGGATTCAGTACAGGTCAGGTACGAGAAAGACGTTGCCACACAGACCAGCACTTTGATTGGCAAAGCAAACAGTATGCTGTTTATACTTTATGCCACAGAGCTTCGATGGGAACTAGTGTCTGTTAAATAAATCAAATGCAGCGCTGGAATAGCAAAGACGTAACCAACTATTCTCACTCACGAGAATTACCATAATGTGTAGGTGAAATCTGTATGTGCAGAAAATGCACTTTTCAAACTGAGTTAACAGAGCTGTCAATATTGACAGCATAGGTTCCACAGCACCAGTGTGTTTACGTTATGCGTGGCTGGTACTTTCTGTAGGCTACTGTATAGAGCAAAAATTACTTTTGCTTTCCAATTCTGTTCTATACTTGTACACAGTACAAATGAAAGAAAAGTTGATAGCAAGTTGATAGGAGGTTCCCTCCAGGCTAGCATAGCAGATGTTCAAGAGTCTCTCTTCTCTTAAAAAAACTATTTCTTTTTTAAAATTGGCTGGATGAAAGCGATTAGAAATGCCACAAACTAACTTAGAACAAGGCACATACATATCATTCTTCTCTAAAACTGGCTGCGATTTTACATTTTAAAGAGCTGATATACTGGAAGTGGACTGTCACAGCATAAATTGTTTTCATAGGATAATTCTAGGATGTTGAGATTTTTTTCCCCCCAAGACGTTCATTACAATGTGCTAACAGGCAAGGTAGGTAACCGTTGACACAGGCTAGCATTGCCCTATTTTTTACATATTCGATGGCAAGACAGAGATATCACCACTGGAAGGCAATTCAGTGAGACCAAACTCCAGAAAATTTTCTCTTAACTTTTACTATGAAGGATGATCAGGGAAAAGTGTTTCTTGGCCTAAACCAGACCCATACTTAAAGACTGATTTAAAGTTTTCCCACTGACTTTCATGAGTTTTCCAAAGACCCACTTTGTTTCAAAGAAAGAAAATGCAAATACCTTCAAGGTGAAAAATGCTTTTTCTTGATTGGAATCTGTAGTGGAAAAGTATCCTTACACGAAAGCAAAACGTCGACCCTGTGAGCATCACATCTCATAAAAACACACATGCATTATCTGTAACTGCATCCCAGGGCATCTCTGCATCTGTTACACAGGATTCTCTTGTTCCTCAAACATTGCTGAGCCGTATTTTCTTTGGCTGTGGTTTCAAACAGCTAGGTCAAATGCACATCTGACCATTGCCCTCATGCCATGCACTGACCTTTTCTGTGAGCCGTTTCAACTCGCTCACCTAGCAGAGAAACATCCCTTTCTTTTTAAATCCCAAGTTAGTTTTCTCCCAGTCATTGAAGAAAAAGTCTGATGAGTGTAAGAGCCAGTATAAAATAAATTGCAGAAGCACACGGTCAGGAACAGGTAAAAGGATGAAAGGAGAATAGAGCAGTAACCTTTAGATTGGCTCAACTCATTTCCTGAAAGTTCACATTTCAACTAAGCGATATTGCACCATCCTCTTAAAGTGATGAAACCCCATGATTTTCTGCAGAGAGGCAGCAGTGTCTGTTGCTACTATTCTGCATCCAAGATGTCCACCCTAAAGGCTGAACAGCCATTTTATGTAATTCATACAAAGTTTATTTTAGCTGTTGTTTCAAAAGTGTTTCCGTGATCACTTTGTAGCAGAGTTCAAAACAACTGTGCATAAATCATAAGCCAGAAGGATTTTAGCCAGCAACCCCACCCTGACAAAGTGGACAAGTCTCTGCCAGCACAGATTCGGCAAAAACTATTTTGCAGGGTAGCATTACATACTCTTTCTATTGTGGAACTACCACATACTGTAGTTAAATTATTTTAACAAAGTGTATGTTTTTTGTTTTTATTGTAGCATTTTAGGCACAGAATTAATTAAATGTCACTTTCTTATAGTTCCCAAAATTAAAAAGATAGGGCTTATCCTTGGCCACATATCTGACATGAACATCCTAATCATCGCATTAGCAAGTCCATTCTCTTCTCTTCAAATCTCAACTCATTCCCTGTAGAGAGTAATCTTTTCAACAAGCTGCACTGAGGAAAGAACCTTCAAAATAAATTACGGACAAGCAGGGCCCTCTGCTGAGCCATAATAAATGTATAATTTCTCTGACTGTTGAGACTGAGGGATCCAGCTTGATTTTCCCATGCCTCCCTGTCTACTGGGGGATGTAATCCACCTGAGGAGGACACCGCAACTCATTCCCTCATCATCCTCTGGGATTTCACTTCATTTGCTGCTCTTACTCTTCACAAGACTAAAGTGTTACCGCAACGTCATTTTTTCTCATTCCAGTAAGAAAATAAATTTTAAATACCTCAGTTCCACACTGAATTAATTTAAGCTTTGGTTCAGCTGTTGAAAGTACATCACTCACACTAACGTTGAAGTACTAAGCGTATGTGCTCGTGTACGTGTGTGTCTATGCAAAGGTCAAATGGACAAACTCCTAGGATTAACATGAAACACAAATCTGTACCAAGTTATGGCCTAGATAATTCTTTCTCTTGAAAAACAAAACCAAACTCAAGCTATCATCTATGCAGTAAACATGAGAGATCAGTCACTTAGAAATTTAGCAATCCACAAGAAAGCTTCTCAGTATTTCTGTAAGCTATGTTCAAACGCAAGTTCTCAAGAGTATGATACAAAGCAACCAACAAATTTAAACTTATTGCTAACTATTTAGTATGTGTACAGGAAAGAAAATAACTCCCACTTGGCAACAATTACAGCCGCTGAAAGTGATCTTAAAAGTTTAGATTTATGTTAAACATATTTGAAGATTCTCTGGCTTCCTTAGCTTTAGTACAGGCTTTTGTAGCTTATCACTTCAGGATCAGCTTTGTAAGCAGTTTGTGCACGTGCCTAATGCCAGACGGGTGGATTCAAACATTTTCACTGAAACTGCAATGGACACGCATTATTATATCCTATTTCACAGATGCCTCAGTGTTCTGTTAAATCAGGCTTTGAGGTTACAGTTTCCTCAGAAGACTATCAGAGCAGAAAAACTGAAGTCAGAGAAACAATAAACAGTTTTAGCAGAAGTCACAGAACAACTATCTAGGTTTTAGATTGCAACAGGAAACTTCCATGCTCTATTGTGAATGCTTTCCTGAGGTTTGAAAACAGATTTTCGTAACTTAAATAGTTACTGTTCTTTGAATTTCACTTCAGATCTCACTGGAAAACTAAACGCACTCCCTATTTGCCTTTTTAAAATGTCCCCTCATTTAAGTATGAAAATAAAACTCTTGCCAGCTGGAAGCATTTGGGCTGCAAAAGTTGAGCGAGATCAAGTTTTTTTTAGAGACGCTTAGAGAATTATAACTTCAAAAGCTTTAGGCCACAAGTTTATCTCATAGAAACTGCTACTGTTTACATACATACGTACACAGACCCTTATAATAGTAAAATAAGTTTATATAGAATAACACAACTGTAATTTAAAGCTATGACTAGTTCATAGAAAGACTTGTCATATTTCACACAAACTAAACCAGTCAATTTGTAACAACATCACTTCCTGAGAGGAAGCTAGTTCATCAAGAACGCTATCCATCCTGCAAATTTCTGGGGTAGATTTTGAGGATTATTTACAGTTTCAAATCCATTTTTGATATCTATGTAGTGCATCACCAGTGGATGATCTGCGCCTGTAGTAACAGCAAACTGCACCAGGAAAGTTCTTTTGCAACGACAGACTCGCCAGCTCTGGAGTAACCATGAAATGTAAGGCATTTAATGTATCGTTTGTTCTGCTCCCTCAACACAGAACACAAAAGAGCAAAAATTAAATCTCATAGCCTGAAACTATCGAGTGAAATAAAGGAAAACATGTCTCTACATACTCATATTCGTTCAAAAATAAGGGGGAAGCTCCTAAGTTAAGCAAAAATTGTTATCGAACCAAACTTGATACAGTAATTCATTTCAACTTACTACCTGCTCAGCTTCAAAGCCACACAAAACCAGAAGATAATTAAACAAATTCTATAACTCCTACATACATTAGATACATTCAACCTGTCTAACCAGTTACTCAACCGTGACCAAATTTAGTCCGTCAGCACAGTACAAATAAGACACAACAGTTTCATTTTACAAGCTGCCACGTACAGTATTACGCAACCAGCCAGTAAAACGTTTCTGCAACAGGAAAACAAAGAAACATTTATTGAAATTAAAAAAAAAAAAGTGCAAAGCAGCAAGAGAACAATAAAAGAGGCATTTTTTCCCCCCGTTGCCTCTTGTTGCCAAAGGCACTCACACACGCAGACAAGCTGACCATATAAGTGCACCACTCTGTTGGAGAAGATTATGCAAGAAGCTTTCCAATCCAGATTTTTACCTGTTGGAGCATTTCTTCTGTAGCATTCAGTTTCAACTGATGCCCTTCAAGACAGATTTCTAAGTCGCGGATTTTCTCCCCTTGAGCCTCCACCTGGTCTGTAAGAACACTCACCTGTAATTTGAGAAGAGAAGCACAATGCTACCGAACTGACTGTAAATAAGTTTCAATTACCTTATACAATTAACACCCAAAGGCACATTTTAACAGCAAGTTCTCCTTTAAAGTCCTCAATGGTTTAATATTCTTGTGCACTGCAACAACCTGCTTTATCAAGACAGACGATTTTTCAGTCTTACCTATATTTTGCTTCAACCCCACCCTCTGCCCCCCCCGCCCAATTTTTTGTTTTAATATAAAAAAGAGCGAGCATTTCTAGAAGAGATGGAAGACTACCTATAGGTAGCTTGAGTCAGTTCATGCAAAAGTCTGAAAAATTAAAAGGTACCAAACAAGAGCAAAGGATACTAAAAATATTTTAAGTGGTTTTGGAGCATGCATTGCCATTTCAGGTTCCGTTGGCATTTCAGTCCCTGAAAGGGGTAAACGATAAAACTGTTCGTTCAGAAACCAACCAATTACTTTACTTCTTACAAGAACAGAAAAACAGCTTACCTATCAATAAAGCGTTCTGAAGTTATAAAGAATGCAATGAGTAAAAGGCATGTTTTAGCAGTGGCAAAGCTCTAGTCCAAGAAAAATTCCCAGGCTTTGCAAGCCAAAACATGAAAGCAAAAGAAGTGAGATACAGACAATGAATCCCAGGAAAAGAAACAATAAGCAATACTGGTAAAGAACTGTGGGAATGGTGGTACAGACCAGAGAGCGTGTAATAAGACAAGCCCAGCAGCCTAACTTAAAGCTTACAAAGCTGAAAAAACTACACTCAGGATAACGTTAGAAAGACGTGAAAAAACCCCAAGTGTTAATTCCTACGTTAAGCAACAAATACACTCTGTATGTTCACTTTTAATATTTATATAAAAGCCTGGATTATACCGGAAAAATGTTATCTGAAACAAAAAGCAACCTTAGGTGTTTAAACTTCAGTTTGAATGAAATGCGTTAACAAAACTTGTCTATGCTCTCACATCCGACCTCGCAACATCTTTATTTAACTGAGGGGGGGGGTGGTGGTGGTGAAGTAGTTATGGGGAAGTGAAATCTTTAACATGTACCCACTACACAGCATTTCTAAAACCCAATCAATGAACAACTGAGTTCAGTTCAGGGAAGCTGCAGAGGGAGTGACTGGGTGATCCATACCTGTTTTACCTGCAAACATAATGACAAGCATGCCTGGGAAAGGAACACAGAAAAAGAAAACCAAGAGGACTGTTTTATATTTGTGCATTTAAAATAGTTGGGTCTAAGGCTGAGTACAGACGAATGCAGGATGAGAGATGATACGAAGGAGTGGGTGGAGGCAGAGGGCAGGGGGACACATCCGAGCTGGGGCAGGGGGAGAGCTCCCCGCAAGGAAGTCTGTTGCTTATCTACTTTTTTGTTTTGCTCCCATTAACTGAGTGATGGCACACACAAAAACCCAACCCTGTGAGGTCAGAAAGCAGGCAGAAACAAACTGAATCCTCTCCTTCAGTCTGATGCAGGTTCCAGAGAAAGAAAACAAGCTCTACTTAAAGGGCTGGGTTCGGTTCCAACTAGCGCTGTAACCTGTGAGGAAAACTCCGTATGTTAAATGTGACCTGCAAAGGAATTCGGTAAAACTTTAGCAGCTTCAGAAGCATGTGTTGGATGTTCCAGGAGTTAGGCTGAGAGGCACATTAGCCACTTTGAGCTCATATTTTCCCCTCTGTTCAGGATCACATCTGCCAGACTCTTCAGGGAATCAGTAGGCTGCACACAGAACACAACCACAGCGAATGCTGCGCTGGCAAGTCGCTTTTGCAACACCTGCACAAGTCAGCCCGTAGATAACACATTTTCCATAAAATATCTATAAAAGTGAGGCATATTGAACAATTAGCTAAAACCCAAGTGGTTAAGGGTTTGAAATATCTTTGTGGGGGCAAAAAACCTAACGTGAAAACAAACACCCCAAGAAGTACATTAGCTCCTACACACAGGCACTGAGCTACAAGAAGGTATCCCGGCTGCTGTCGCATTTCCAGCCTCCACTACAGACTGAACAATGGAAGCAGGTTTCAAGGCACACTGTTTGACACAGTCTTGGGGGATAGCAGGCACTACCTGCGCCCACTACAAGTTGCCTCGTACCGCTTCTTCTGCAGCCAGTCTGATGCAAGACTGGAGTGCTCCCAGCCTCATACTCCCTACAGACCACAGTCACTGGCACAATGAGACGGAATAGAGGTGCTCTGTTTCCCATCACTTTCTCATCCTTCATGCCACGGTCTCATCCAGGAGCCAGGTTTGTACCAGCTGACTCCCTCAGGCCAGCGTAACGTCAGCATGGGACTTGCCTGTGTTCCTCAAGTTCGACTGCCTACATAGAATATGCAGAACTGGTGTAAACCAGATTCTAACCTCAGCTCCATTTTGGCATCTTTTTTTGTTGTTGCTGTTGATGTTCATCTACCAGACCGACGTTTTAATCTGTCTTACTTGTCCAGGCTTTTTAGAGTTCTACTGCAATACTGTGCAGTGAGATAGGAAAATGCATAAATATTGACTAAGCCTCTTGAGTTGATAGGAGTGTGATGGGAGTAAAAAGCAAGAGAGACAATTTCTACATCTGATTTTACTACATTACTTCTGAGAAAAACTCTAGGCAGGTCTCCAAACCATGTCATAAAAACTCTCCTTTGCGAGTTTGACCACCTGTGTTCTATGGGTACCTATTTGTGTAGATGAAGAAATAGTTATTAACATTAGCAGGACAAAGACAGGAAAGGTACATACTGAGCAGTAGCCTGGAACAGTCTTCAGGAACTTACAAGCGCGACAGACTAGTGGCCCTGTTAAATCCGCAAAAGCTGACACCGAGATTCTGCCAAATCTGTACAAGCCCACCAGCACACATGACCATCAACAACCGGCTGTATAGCATGAATCACATCCAAGACAACAGCGGCTGCTATATACAGACAAAGATTACAGGACTACACCCAGGTGTGATGAAACAAAGGAGGCCTTCAGGGACAAAGCCACAGGTGCATCAGTACAACCCTCTGCTTCTGAGCAAACAGCTGGGTTTGGCCTCCTAACTGCTGCTCCAAACAGGAGTTGCTCATGCGTGCAAGTGAACTGTGCAAGAAGCGAATGCACCATGTGAAAAGTTGTTCGCTATTAATAATTGAATGAAGAAGTTAACAGTTAATAACCACGTGGTTAAAAAAAGGTGTTCTAATAAATATCAGTTGTGATGATGTCTCCCCTGACCTGATCCTCTCTCAGAAAAAAAGGGATTTGCAGCACACACTTAAAACACTTAAAACTCCAACCAGAATTTTGATTTTCACTCAGGATTATTAATTTTTTTCCCCCTAAATTTGGTAATAGCAATTTTAGTTTAATAGTAATGGAAAAAATCCAACCTAGCCTAAGATTGTGTCTCACAAACCATTTATTGTTTATTTAATAACAGCAGTAAGAATTCTGCTCAGTAAATTAACTTGTGTGAACAGAACGCACAGGATGAAACATGCTTACAGAAACTAGTAACTGAAAGTAGGGAGAACACCTACCCAGTATAGTGAAGTTTTGTTTGATATAAATATATATGCTTATAATATGCTTTTGTAAGCATAAAGGATATGCATTTAAAGAATCTCCAGCTTCATGTAATGTACAGTTTAGTAATAGTGAAGATAACCAGAAAAAAGAAAGGTTTTTTTATTTTAAGTTGTACAAAGTGTGTTTTGTCCAGGATGACAACTTAATGGGACAGGGGATCTATTTTAAAAAGGCTTGGTAAATTGAGAAACGAGAGAGCTGAAAGAGCTTAGGCATTCATTTTACCAGCAAATTTTCTTTTTCCCCTTTTACCTCCGTCTTAAGCTTTTTGATGATGCAAAGCAACTTTGGTGCGGTATACAAGCAGGAAAATACATCAGTTCTATCTACTTACCAGTCTTCCAGTTAAAAAGGTGGCACACAGAATGTAGAAAAATCAGCTGGTACAACCTAGCAAACCTAGGATGAGAACCACTACCACAGCATGTCTTGGGAATCCACAGCATTATTTTAAAGTTGGTTTTTTATTTTGTCATTCTCCCTCCTACTGCTGTTACTCCCCTCTCATTTAGCAAGTTGCCCCATCAAGAAACCAATCAGATTGATTATACAAATTATAAATTAATTCCTGATTAAATAGCAGTTACATTTGGTGACCTGCTAACCATTGTTTAACAGAAAATACTCTGTCACTTTCAGCTTTTCTTCACTGAATATCAACTACATCGACAATGTTCTCTTTAAGACATACCTGCAGTATGAGCGACTCTTTATCACCTTCTAAGCGTGCCAATCTTTCTTGATAAGTTTCATTATTAGCTGAATGATGATTCGCCTGTGACTGGGGGAAAGAAGTGCTATGAGAACTTTTACAGTTAAAACTTGAAGCAACAGTAAATAAAAAATGGTATCTATTGAGTGATTGTTACAATACAAAAGAACATGCAAAATGCATCTACGGACCATAACTGTTTATTTCATATGCATTAAAACTTTTGTATGGAGCTTTTTTTAACTGTATTTGGAACAGTTTTTCATTTCCAGCAATCAAGAATGATAAAGAAATAGGTTTGATATTTTCTAGCAAATTATCTTTTTATTGGGAAATGCCATCTTATCAAGACAGAAATATCTGGTCTCAACAGTCTTTTGACAAAGTCAAAGAATCTTGGCGTTTATTTTTAAATGGTAAAAATTTCTATAGGTATTATACTATTTCTAGAAATCACTGAAAAAAAGTATAAGTTTTTTGTCAGCAATAAACAAATCACTTAAATTATCAAATTCTTATCAGGAACTACTCTAGCGATATAATCACTTACGGATTTCTAAATGGCTCTAAGAAGCAAGACCTTCTACACATGGCCTGTTCCTAACTATTATGTCCCATTTCCTATGAATTTTAATACTCCGGAGAGATACACCACAATTTAAAAAAAAAAAAAATCTGCAGATTTATTTTAAAAAGCTTAGAAGAGTCCCACAGCTTCATCCTGCATACTAAAACATTGTGTAACTGTGGGAACGGAGCTGTTTGCTTAGAGCATCGAAAGTAACGTGAGCCCTTAGCGGTTCATTTCCCAGCTCCATTGCAGGCCAGGGAATAAAACACTCTGGCTGGCTTTTCAGCTAACACAAGAACCCAGCTTCGCCGAGTTCCCTTCAACCACACCAGTCTGCGGCTGACTACTCATTTATAGTTACAATGGCACCAATATAATTACAATTCTCGCACCCAACTGTCCTTTCTTTTTCAACTGAACATTTGTGAATAGGATTTTTTTAAAATATTAAATGTATTCATTGCTTCTTGATCTCCACTAAGGCCTACAGGCCCAAATGTAAAACAGACCATGAAAATAAACATGGTGCTAATTAGTGCAAATTGAGAAATCAAATATTTATCCAACCAGAAGACACTTTTCAAGCCATAAAGCACTGAACTAGATATAAGCATGGCATCTTTATGAACAGAGCTGTGAGGAACTGAGCACCCTTGTCTCTGATAACTTTGAAAGGAATTGAGAGAATCACAAAGACACCAATAAATGGGACTAAAAGGTGCCTGAAGACATCATCTGGTTCATTATTCCATCCTAGGACCGATGGTGATTTGCAATATTCTTGTCCTGCCTACTCCCAAAGACCTCCAGAAATTGATTACACAGCCTCCCCACGCAACCTACTTCTTAGCTACCCATCATTAGAACATTTTTCTTAATGTGTAACCTGAACCATCATCTCCAGCTTCAACCTACTGGTTCTTATCATACCACCACGGATTAAAAAAAAAAAAAAAAAGTCCTTCCCTTTGCTTCAGAAATTTTTTACATCTTCGAAGATAATCCGTAGATCTCTAATTAGCAGTTTGCTCTTTGGACTAAAGAAACACAAGTTTTTCTGTATTGTCCTGAAAGGTAAATTTTTCAAGGTTTGTTTTGCTGCTTTCTTTTGGTTCCTCTTCACCAATTGTTTCTTGACTTCTTTTGAAATTACGCGGCTAAGATGTGACACAGGACTCCAACTGAAAATGGCTAGAGTGGAAAAAAACTTTTCACAGGCTCTTGGGCCATATTTCTTTTCATATTAGCCATACAATGATGTATTTTTGGCCTAGGACCCATAACTTCCAGATCCTTTTTTAACGCTCTTGCTTAGCTAGCATCCTGTTCTTCATCTTGTGTTTACTCATTGTTTCTGCTTAAATGTATAACCTTGCGCTGGTCTATACTGAATTGCATCCTATTATTTATACTGTTTTCCCATGTATCAGGCTCTTCTCATGTTTTAATCACGTCCTTTAGCATGGCTGCAAGGCCCCTAACTAGAATCACCTACAAATTCACTAAGCTTTGTCCTTTTTCCCGGTTTTATAGGGTCAACAAGAACATGGAAGAACAGGATGTGCAGAACCTCACTCCGCACTTCACTTACCAGCATTCATGGTCATAAGAAGAATATGTTAACTCTACTCAGAATATACTTTTTTCCACCAGCTTTTGACCAGTTTATAGTAGGTACAACTAAGATTCAAGACCTCACAGAAATGGCTCTAAATAGGCACACGTGGGTGCATAACTTACACACAAACAGAAGTTTGAGACAATTTATTAAGGTTTACGATGGCACCTGTAGGGAGCTGGCCCACTGTGTAAGTACTTAAAGCCCTTAAAGGACTGGTGACTTCACTCTCTCTTCTTCTCCTAACTAGTTCTAATTTTTTAGAATTTCTGTGTCCTAACATCTCTGTCCATCTTTCCTAGCATCTCAATGTAATTTTTTCAATCCTTCCCCTTTTATGAAGAAATACCACCCACCTTGCCCACCCAAATTCCCCCACCGTGTTTATAAAACATGCATCTTCAATTTAACTTAGGGCCTCTGTATTAAAAGTTGGTCTGTCAGTCACTCCGTAGGGTCTTAAAGTTCATTCCTCATTAACTTTTGTTGTACTATAATGAAAGTAAGGAATTCTCATAAGTAAACAACATGCATTTCTGTATGCCTGCCTAGATAATAATTTGACCTGAGCTATGCGTCCTCAATCATACTGCCAGCCATTCTGCTGGGGTTGTTACTCCACTTAGAGAGCAAACTCTTATACTGTACTTCAGAGTCCAAAATCTGTAGTCTTGGCGGCTATCTTTCCATTATGGTTAAAACTCCATTACATACCATCAAATGAGTTTTCTCAATAGAGAGCCCACAGGCCTTCCCCACTGTGTCTCTGGCTTGCACACAGTGGTAGGGGAGACTTTCCTGCACCTAGAACATCCAGTATTCAGGGAAGAACGGCACACTGCTAGGCAGGAAAAGATTCTCTTAATAACAAAACATAGTGATGAAGACCACCTAGTCAAGTAGATTCGGCACCCCTTCTCCTGCTGTCATTCACTATTTTCCTAGGCTAGATTTAAGATTTAAGAAAAATACTTGTAACCATTTGCATAACCACTCCCCCCCGGCCTTACAGGCACAGTGAGTTAAATTACTGCCAACACATTTTTACATAACCAATACGTCATGAATGCAAAACAGAGTTCAACATTTTATATAATCAGTAATTAAGAATTAGTACAACTTCAAATCACAAATAAGATATTTTACTACACTCACATTTACCAAATGTATAGCCTCCAATGACGTCTGCTGCACTGAGTGACTGTGAAATATCCTCTGCTGGAAGTCCAATACTCAATACCCATGCAAAACCTAGGGAATCTCACCCATGTGAACAGAAAAGGGGGAAGAGGGGGAAAAAAAAAAAAATCAACCCTGCCAATAGGACAGCCAGAGAGTGCTCAGATAAGTACAGGGAAGTACAGTAGACAGAAAATGACCTGCTAAATAAAAGCGGCTGATTGACACACAGCAGTTGCTTGGACTCGTGAGATCTTTGTGGCATGCATAAAGACAAGATAAAACAATGTAATATGAACCAAGACCATCTGCGGATGGTTGGAGTGCATTCTGCAGTTGTGAAAGTCAGTTCTGAGAGGAAACCGAGCAAGTATAGATAGATATCGCATGCATCAGCAGCAACTGAATATAGGACCTATAACACCAAGGTTGTAAGACTGCAGACCACTCAAGTTTGGGCAAGAGCTCTCCCGGGAATATGCTCTTTAAGTCCGAAATAATATTGGTAGCTGCTGAAAAATTGACTAAGTATCACTTACATGATCAAGGCATTACAGAGTCCTTTCACAAGAAAAAGGCTTAAATATTCCTCCAGAATATATGACACAAAAAAAATCAGACTCCAGAGTATGATTCAACAACTTTAATTTAAAAAGGAGATAATCAGCAAAAATATAAAAGGGTATGCTAGAAAAGGTAATAAATGTTTAATCGACTCAGCTATCTCGATTTTCAACAGCCTTCTCAAAGCCTGGTAAGCATCGAACGTTACGTTTTCTTGAATGTTATTTTAATAGAAAACAATTCAGAATGCAGCCTATTGTCAGAACAGAAAGACAACCATTGTCTAGTACTTTTGTACAGATGTTCTGTTCCAAAGTTTTTGTAACAGAACTTCCAGCTGAATCTTGAAAGGCTGTAAAAGCAAGCCCCCTTAGAGCAAGCATATACAGAAGATAACAAAATTGAGTACAGGACAGTTTATGCTCTCCTCATGGTTGCCGTTTCAGTTTCAGCTCAAAGAATCTCCAACACAGCTAACTTTAAAACAAAAAATACCAACTTCTGAAGTTGATCAGCAAGTTGTTACACAGAAATTTGTCACTGATAGCACGGATCTCATATTGGGCTGCGGAGGGGAGGGGAGCTGGGAAAAGAAACCTGGCAGTCAGTCAGAGTGGCGATTTGTCAGCTTTTTCAACAAGTCACCCGCCTCTTTTAGAAGACAGATTATGTCATAACCCGCCTCTCTTCTCAGTCAGCTGCATGAATCACCTTCAGTTCCACTGACAATTGAATAAGATGCCTGTGGCAACTATAATACTTACATTAATGGGAAGATTAGGGACATGCTTGACATACTGTCTTTGTTTCAGTTTAGAGGCTGAAAACAAGGCGTATAGCCAGCAGAGTTCAATCAGGCAGTTTTCCCACAAACTACTAGCAGCACAGAGATCACAGTATTACATTTCAATACAAGCAAATGTACACTATAGACTTTTTCCACCCTATTTAGAGTTGATAATATTTAGAAGAGTATGGACTTTCCATCTCTTTATTACTCTTTTTGGCCAGCAGAACTGACGTTATGCATCACAGTAGTTGCTACTGTGTAGTGGTAAGTGAGTAGCCTACCCAGTACTTGTATTTTGGCATCTGACTATGGATGTAACACAAATGTAATCTCTTGGCATGTTAGCACTACCTCAGATACACACCTATCTGAATAGATGTACATTCACTCAGTGTACTTGAGGAGGAGAAGGCTGAAATGTGATTTCTGGATCTGTAATTCTTGCCTTTCACCTGAAGGCAATTAATAAAGGCAACAATAGGATTTTCTATTTGCCGTTGTTCCTCGGTTAAGTGAAAGTGGCAGTCACTTTGAAAAAACTAACAGCATATAGCCTGAAATTAAGTAAAGACAGAGCTAGGTAAATTTCTGTAGTCCTTAAAATAAAAGATTTTTGACCAAATATTTGTATTTTATCTGGATAATTTCTCCTAATACCCATACCCATTTTCTCCTCCAGACAGTTACATTACTTAAAGGAAGATATCTTACAGAAGTTGTAAGAGTCGCCCTCAATATCATGAGCATAATAGGCTATAGCATGTGTTTGATTGCTCCACTTCTTGCTAGTACAGGTTATGAATAGCCTCCAGAAGAAAGGAAAGAATAGCATAAGAATACTGTATACCTATCTCAGGTCAGCCATCAGCTCTGTGCTGCATGCACGTCAAAAGGTAAGTCTAAAGCAAGCTACAAGAGTCATCAGATGCCTCCGCTTCACATGAAGGCATCTCTCTTTCAAAATAAGACATCTTACCACTGTACAAAGTTTTCCAGAGGCAAGAGACTTTCCGTTCTGCTCCACTCCATCCACTGCAGTTCAAACAGCTCAGGTAATTTACAATGTCCTCAGAGAGCCCATAATACTGTTAGCAGTAAACGTTAGCATTGATGTTTGTGATGTTTGTTAATAATTTGTGGTCATACCTACACGTCTACGTACCAAAATAGGGGCTGTGCCATTTTCATTTAGAATGGTGTGTTCCCATTAAGGCTAGATGGAAAGATAAGAATAAAGCAACAGGACAACAGAAGAAACTGTATGTGAACCCTCTGACCCAAATCCCTTGGGAAAGACAAAGTCTGCTAAAGATGAGACACTTTCAACTTCAGGTAGTGAGGAGTGTCTCAGGTTCCTTAGCTTGCAACAGAAGCTTTTAACATTAACAGATTTATGCTTAGGCCCTGTAAAAGAACCCAACATCAGTTATCTGCAAAAAGCTTCCCACAAACTGCCCACCAACTACTTTACGAGAACTATGCTGCTGCCTCTGCCGTAACGTTAAAAGCGCACTGTATATACACAAGAACTTTTCCATATCCTTCTAGAAACAGACTGCTAAGAGGCATGCCTCCCTCAGTAATTCCTGTGACCTCCTCAGCCAGGCTTTGTGTCTTACTAACAAGGTACCTTTGAATATCTGCATTGGTACAAACTCTTATAACACTGCATGAAACCAGGGCGGTACCATGTGCCTCTGTCAGACCTCATTCAGGTTCTCAGCCAGAATAAGCTAACCGGGACTGTTCTGAAATTGCCATCAAATTACCACATGCCATGAAGCTGTACCCATTGCAGAGTTTTGTCTTTCTGGTATCGGGTAAGATATTATCAGAGAAAGTTCTTTCTCTTGTGAGAAATACTACTACTACTGTAAGAAATACTACTAATATTTTTTTTTTATTACTGGCAAAAGGTACAAAAACGTAAACTGGAGAAAAAATACAGTAAACAGAGGAAAACACAGTAACTGTGCCTCATATACAACTGAGACAAGGCTAACCTGTTTCTTGGCCCTGTCCATCTGCTCTTACATTGCGCTGCCCACTCTGTCCATACCTGAGGCCATTGTTGGCACAGCACTTTTCACAGGTTATTTTAACATCAGGAAAGTCCAATGGAGAGAGCTGCAGTGTGGTGACACTTTATTTCAATTTCATGTAAATATTGCTTTGTCCCTGCTGCTGTGGCATGACGCTACTATTCACATTATGTTACAAGACTACTGCTTAAAACTGGATCCTCTATTCTAAGCATCAGAAAATAGCAGTTGTACCTGCCACTGTGCCTGCCTGGATCTCGTGATTTTTTTATTTGTTTGCTGCCCTAGCCCAGTCCAAGCCACGGATACCATGCAAATCTAGCTTAGCCAACCAACTGCAACATCAAAACTGATCCTGGTCTCTGAAGTGATTTCTGCTAACGATGAAACTGGAGCCAGCTTTGGCATACGTCGCCAGGGGTTTATGGAAGTCTGTTGCAGTAACTCTCTGTTAAGTGCCATTTGTTACTCTGGAGGGTACTCATACTTTCACTATCAGACAAAGAACAACAGTTCATGACTGCAGGGCCTGAAACCTTTATATGCTGTCGCAATCAGTGCCAGACATGTGACATTAGTATTCTTGAACATGAGACTTGAATAAGCAACTTAGATTGTTTCAACTTTTTTTTTAAAAATCACTTGTCAAAGGAATTTGGGAGCAGACAGCTTAAGTTCTCCTGAGAACAATGCAAGATCATTTTCAGTTCTCTTCCCTTCCCCCAAGCATGCTCGCCCCCTTAAAGAGCTTGCAGGGAAAAGCAGCAGTATTGATATTCTCCTTTACGTACCCTACATAAAAGGAATTGCACACAACCACGGTAACAGCATTATTAATTCTGTAAAAGCCTGTTTTACATTTGAACAGAGTATCCTTTCCGAACATAGTATTTGAAAATCATCCCAAAGACACCCTGTGTTAACTCCCGCAAATCTGCGAGCATTTCAGTGTGAGACTTTCTTCACTGAAGCTACCTCTTGATCCCTTTCTCATTATGTTATTGTCCTCAGTGTATCCTGAATGCCACACAACCTGATAACAGCACACCTTAGCCTTTTGTTCGCAAACCGATCGTTCTAGAAATGAAACTCAAACCAGGAAGCAGGGCTGGCAGACACGCCGTATTCAAAACCTCATTTAAATAACAAATTAATATGTGATCTCAAAATAGTTATTTAGCTTTAACTGCACAGAGCACAGGCTGAACGAATAGTATAATGTTACCAACTGCTACTTCCTGTTGTTGTCTCTTCTCCTTCACTATCCCACTCACTCCCCATTTAATCCCCTCTCTGCCCACAGTCCAGAAGTGTAAGTTTCCAGAACCAGATGTAAATATTTTGTAAATTTTTTTATATCAACGTCAACATTCTTAAGCTTTTATTAAAAGACTGACATTACATCATATTTTATATTCATTCAAGAAACTACCCAAATTAAAGTTCCTAATCACATTTCACGGAAGTAGTTACCTACATTTTATGTTTATACTAGTAAAAACCAGACAGCATATGTATACATGTGTGCTTTTAATCCAGTGCCATACAGAAGCACTAACGTAAATGGCATACATAGAATTTGCAAGAAAAGTACGTTAAAAAAGATTTTAGAAGTATAATGAAAGGATGTGCCACTTGCATGACACACAATTAAAGTAATATTGTAATTTAAAAAAAGCAGTATGCTGTGAAGGATCTATTCACATCCCATTCATGGATTTTTCAAAAACTGAAGTTTTTTTTTCAAAAACTGAAAAATACCTCGAGCCTAAGAAAATCTACAAGCTGACAAAGTGATTTTTCCAAGGTGACGAGACAACTACACAAACCTACTTTTTTTCTTTTATAGGAAGACAAAAACAATCTCATGTGGTTAATTCATGTTCAGACAGTTCATCACAACATTCAGATTCCAATAGCACTGTCTTTTTAAAAAACCACAATTTTATCAAAGTAACACACAATGGAAAAAAGTACCACCATTTTTATCAAAGGCGTTCTAAAAGACCTCACGCAGTTACCCTGATGAAGAATTGATTAAGTGAAGAACTAGTGCAAATAACCTTTCACTTTAAAGCACGTGATAAACAACATATTCTCCTTTTTTTTTTTTTTTTTTGCC
>VZSC01005437.1:86828-114734 GCA_013398225.1 Steatornis caripensis
TTTTTTTTTTTTTTTGCCATACATTCCCATGCGGGATTTGCTTTGTTGTATTACAATCTCCAGGAAAGCACGAGCACTTGCTAGGATCTATTGCCATTTGTTCAAAGCTTGATCCTAGAGCTTCATTTTTAAAGACAAAGACAGCTGATTCTCTCCCCCTCCCCCCCCCCAAGCCTGCTCCTCCTACGTGAAGAAACGTCTTTAACTCATTTCTCACGAACAAACTTACAATATTTTATGTTGAGGCATCCAACATGTTTCCTTTTGCAAAGCTGAGAATTCTGCCTAAGATTTGCTAAAGTGCATTTACAAAGAGAAAACAAAGCCCAGCAAATCACTTACCCTCTTTAGCCACGCGAAGTGCTTGTAAATATCAATCTCACCATCCATGCTTTGGGCCCATCTCAGCAGTCACATTCCCAGGGTTAAAAGCAACTTTTGGAAGCAAGCGCACTGCTTTGTTCTACGGGATATAGTTGCGACTTCTTCCCCTTTCAACCCTCAACTTCTAAACTCTTGAATGCCTGTTCACATTTTAAGCTAAGTCTTCTGCCTCTGTCCCAGTCTTATCCCAAACGCTTCTCACAGATGTATATATAACACACAACTGTATAAACTTTGGACTCTCCCCCAAACATCTGGTTTTTTTAAACACCAGATCGGTTAGCAACAAGAACAATGTAACTCTAAAAACTTCAAAAATACAACTTGCTAAATGATCTTTAAAAAAGGATCTTTCAAGAATAGTATAAATCTGCAGAAATTGTTCCCTTTTAATGTTGAACAACGAGCTAAAAATTATTAAGCTGTCACTGAGAAACTATTTCCAAGTAATGCCTTCTCTGGCTTTCTGTTTCAAGAGTGGCTGGAACTCATTACCAAAGACCCCCTATTTCCTGTCTCTGTTTTACTCCCTGTTTATCGTAACACTACTCAGCTTTCTCAGTTTATTTCAGGCTCAGACTAAACCTAAAAATAAGTTCTGCTCTTTGAATTACTTGCCTGTCCTCTCAAAAGACATTATAAAAGAAGAGGAATTCAAGGACGATACTGTGGGTAAGTTAATTATCCCATAAATACTGCTATTGCCAAAGAGGCAGTTTTCCATCTTAACAAAAGATGATGATACCCTTCTAAGATTTTTGTCTGCTCCTGCTGAAGTCTCATAGCATGGCAGCTTTTCAAACTCGCAATGCCAAGATAAATGCATATGCAAAGCAATGCTCTGGCAATTTAAAACTCTGGAAGTTTAGAAGTGTTGCCTGTTACTGCAGTGTCCTCTAGTGCCTCCACACAGTAGCTATGATTAAGTTATAATTTTTCTCAATAAACTGCAGTTTCCAGTGTTGTATCTCCCACGAGTTAAAAGTGGCTTTGGCCTTAAACTGGGAAACTGATTTTTCTACTCGCAAGGACAACCGCTTGGGCAATGCCTATTAAGACCAAAACGCATTTGTCCCCATGGGATTTTTGTGATGATCTCAGAACATTGACTTATCTCCCCATTTTTTTCAGTTTCTACAGCCAAACTCACTCCTGCATTGAAGGTGAAGCAAAATGGCAATTTGGAAGAGCCAGTGCCAAAGTAAGAGGGAAAGATATAAACACAGCTCTCCAGCTTTCTTCACGTATTTATTACCTGTTGTTCCTTCAGGTCGTGTGACAAGAATAATAAGAAAGCTTTTAAAAAAAAGTTAGTGCTACAAGTCTTCTAAAGATGCCAGGATACCTAAGATCACCAGTAAGTATGACAAGATACAGCGACTGTCAGGTTCCAAAAGTGAACCATGCCACAGGACAGATCTGAAGAGGACTTGGGCTGCTCTGTACATAGAACACACTTATTCTATGCTGGTTGTAGAAGGTTTTATGCTATCTTAAAGTTGAAGAGAGCAGCTATTTCTTGAATAGCTCAACACCATCTGGCAAAAGCCTTAGTACATTGTCAATGGTCCATTTAAAAAAAAAATCATAAAAATCAAGATGCATTAGTACACTTCTCTAGGCGTGACAGCGTCTGTCACGGCTGACAAACTGAAGACTGAACATGGGGTTCTCTAGACATTAAAACATAAAATCCCTACAGCTTAAGGCATTTTTTTCCCCAGAAAACTAGTTATCTAATTATGGAGAACAGCAAATACATCAAACTATCTCAAAAGTAGTGTGTGTCCCATAGCACCACCACTACAGAGCCTCAAGTTCCACATTTCATCCATCTCAAAACATAGGCTTTCAGACTTCCCTAAATAAGTCTGAAATGAGAGAGGAAAACGTACTTCTTGAAACATTCCATTACACATAATCTCTTAATGATTTTGGTTTTCATTTAAAAAACCTACAGGAAAATGATATTACTCCACTTACTAGTGCCTCAGCATAGCGTCTGCAGCTAGGTGAGTATCCATTTCTGCTCTTTAAAAGTATTTAAAATGACAAACATACCTTATTTCTGCCTTGTCATTTGTCCTGGATTTCATGCAAAGGGCTCTTGATTCTGTTATTCTTCCTGATTAAAAGGCAAACGTGTCTGAATTTTCTGCATCTTATCAGCCACGGATGTTGACAACATACATTCCAGACAGTCACGTGTTCACTTTTAGCCTGTCACCTGCATGCTGAACTCAACGTCCTGCTTGAGCTTTGGCCTGAAAAAGTTTCAGACACCAACTGAATGCAAATCAATTGCCCCAGATTTGCTTAGAATGCTTTCCCGTTTCGCTGGAAAAGCAGGTTAGTTTTTCTGGGCATGGTGAGAATAAGGAAAATATGTTGCAATCTGGGGATTGCTTCATTGCGTTACCACTGTATTTTTTGATCTATTTTTAGGAAATCCATCTCTGTGTGTAGTTCTTCACTGAGTACTAACTTCTAGTTCAACGGAGGATTTCAAAGCAACCAACCAGAAGTCCCCCACTATCACTGCAGCAGCACCACCCTCAAGTGTTACCCTATGGAGAGAGAGAATGATCTAGCTATTACTCCATTCCCCCACCAAATTGCTTATTTTCTCCAGTGCAGCCTCAAAAAAATAACTGAAAACACACACTATGGTGATATAAATGCAACGTAGGACACTAAAATGTTTTAAATTAGCAAAGTTTATATACTCCACAAGCTGTACGAAAACGCACTAGGATTTATTTGCCAGTTGTGTACTTCTATAGAAAACTGCTGACTACTGCCACTGTTGATAGAACTAAAAACTCCATTTGCACAATACCAAAGGTGCCAGCCACATGAACGTCTGCTGATCCATAACCCATAAAAAAGTTAGCTAAGCAACCTGTTACTTTATTAGTCAGCATGTCAAATATTTCAAACAAAATTGTAAATGTTTCAAACAGTAAACAAACCTGCTGGAACAGCTTTGAAACTGAAAGAAACTGAATGCTTTAAACAATCAGTTACACTTCTCATGTCCCTCCATTCCAGACCTATGAAGAGGAAAGAAAACATTCACAAATCCTCTTAGAACTGTGGGGGAAGGGCAAGCTCACTGTCTGGTGTATTCCCTCTTCTCCAACCCAAACTGGAGCTGAGGAAGACCAAAACTGCTTTTCCACCACTGTCCCTCTTTTTCCCACCCATCTGGGCCCCGATGAACATTATGAAATTATATTTATTACTGTGTCATCAGGAGAGTCCAGCTGAGTACGGACATGCAACAAAAATTTATTCATTCCCGAAAATTAGTCTCAACTTTTCCGACATCCATTACTCTGTGCTCTTCCCAATCCTAGTGTTCGGGCTGCTTTGGAAACAAAGGGATTAGGACCAGATTTTAAAAGGGAAAAATTTCCTCTGCGTTCCAATTCCCACACCTGTCGTTCCCATGCTGCAGAAAAATGCGAGAGCTTAAGAGTGAAGAAAGAGAGAATATGAGAATATGCCTGCACAGGAACACTTGTGCAAAAAGCAATTCAGGCCATTTGTGCAGAAGGTAGCGGCGGAAGAAATCCTTTTCACATGGTGAGGAATGGCTTCAGAAATCTAGATGAAGCATTTCCAGCAAGATAATTTGTCTTATAGTCTTAATCATGACTAACCGATAACATCTAAGTGACAGAGAAAGATGAAATTCTTGGAACAAAAGGGAAAAAATGCATTCTGTATATGAGCATATTTGCTTTACTTGTAATACTTTTAAAAAAATAAACAAGTATCCTCGGAAACAGACTAGAAATAATGTTATGTAGATACATGAACAAATAATCCTTTCCCAGCATAAAATGCACTCAATCCTAAAGGTTTAATTCTTTGATTAAAATCTGTATTTCATAAATAACCAGACTTTGATGGCCATTAGCTCCAAGCCAGCATGGTTAACCCTTACCCTTATTGCATACTTGGCAGGAGGGGCGGTAATACTTCAAACAGGTGCTGACATCTTTGGAGTCATTCCCATCTGCAGGCTGTATGATATCACAGATCTCTAGCAATACTATGTCCTTTCTGGTTATTGCTCAAGGAATAACTAGCTCTCTTCTCTTGGCTTCCATAAAGAACGTATTACCAATACTTAGATGGAGTTACTGTTTATTAATTCATCCACAGACATGTACATTCTTAGCAGTTTCAGACATTCCTTGCCATATGCTGAAATACTTTTTCCACCCCATGTTCTAGCAAGGCTATAACTTATTGCATAAAACTTATTTAGAAGAAAATACAGATTGTAAAAAACTGGAGTATTATGTTTTTGCATAAAAACTAGAAAATCTTTTCTACCTAACAGAACAACAAAATCCCTTTCAACACTGCCCTCCCAGTTGCTATAGGCAAGAAAAGAGTACATGGATAACAAAGAAATATTTAAAGAAATACATTTACATTGTACCACACAACATATTACAATAATTCAGTTTAGTTTTCAGTCTGAAAGGTTTCAGAGCACTGCTGAAATTACTAAATATGCAGTAAATCAGTATATGGAAGATTTGAAACAGGACATTTACCAAATATTTCCAAATATATCAATGACATTACCAGGAAGTATTTTGCCATTCGTCAGTATGTCACACATCAGATTTTCTCTTTTAGATTTCAGAATGGAAAAAAATTGTAAAACCCCCCCCCAAACCTGAATAAGCTGCAGATAAACCTTTACAAGTTCTTATTTCTGATAAGGAATATATAAATATTCATTAATTTCTTCTTAAGTATTTCATTATTTCAGGAAAATAAAGCACATGTTTATCTACTTATGAAGAAGAGTAGCATGCCAACATGTTGTATATGTCTAAAATAAGTATAATTTTTCTCCATTTTTGAAAGATCACAGAACCTGAAAACATATTTAGTTGCATTTTAACTGAATACAGGTCTGTTTGCCACTATCGTTAGTGTACTACTCCAAAAGGGACCGAAGTAAGTTTGTTGTGAATTATATTATTGCTATGTTTGCCATAACTGATAACATTTAGCAACTGTGATAGGTCAACCTACCCAAATTCTGTAAAATCTGAATAAAGGTTTCTGACTACAGAAATACTTCAGACTTATGCCCTTCCTCTAATGTTCAAGTAATACCTCCAAATCAATACAGGACCTTCAAAAAGAAAATTTTGCCCCCAGCTTCTTTACATGACCATTACCTTTATAGCTTATCTGTTAGCACCAGTGTTTAATGAAATAATTCTCTCTTACCAATCCCTGTGTTAATTATTTTATGGAAAACATTTTCTGATGTTTCCTCTAGCTACACTTAAAAAAGCAGATACTACATAGCACTTACATTTATATATTAATGTTTGTTAAATTAATACAGTGTATAATATTTAAATCAGTGAAAAGCAATGCAGCTAGAAACTCTAGTGGCAGATCATGATGTGAAATGAAAAAGGGACATCATGCATAACATGACACACAAAAGGAAACATGACCTAATGTGATATATTCAGCCACTTAGTGCAAAGGAAGGGACTGAAGCCAACAGCTGGAGGAGTATGTAGATAAATGGAACTGCATAAGTCATACTAATGCTTTTGAAGGCTAACATGCAATTTCTGTATCCAATCATGGCTTCCTATAGAGTAGCCCTCTACTTCCTCTGACAGTACCAAGGTGTGGATAGCCCACATAGGCGAGGATTGCCCCCAAGGGCTCAAATGCCACAATATGTCAACAGACTCCCTTGAAATCTTGGAAAACTTAACATATAAAAATACAGGCCCTGCTATCGTAACAGGAACACCACCTTTCTTCCATGAGTACTCTAACCCTAATGCCGTAACACAATTCTGTTTAATCAGTTCTGGTCATCGTAATCTAAAGATGGCTCTGTTAAGCACTACTGACCATTGCAAGGGTGAAAGAAAATGCCAAAAACTAATCTCACCATGTCATTTTAAGAAAGAGATCTAAATCAGCCCTCCTGACTGCAAAGCTATTTTAAGCTTCTGTTAGTTCTCTGTGCAGAGAAGACTTTCCTACCTCTGCTGACAGCTACTGCAGTCAGCGGTCACAGTCAGAGATGACAGGGTTGACTCCCAGACAAGGTAACCTCAGAACGTTAAAAAAAACTAGGCCTCGTTTAGAAAAATTCCATCCAAGCTGTGTACACCTCCTTTCTATTAGCTCCAAGGCATTCTCTAGTATTCATAAATAGCTGCATATATGAAGGAGACTTCTCTGCTGGTTTCTTGTGTGCTGTGAATTGCTCTAACATGCTTGGGGAACTCTGAGAGGACCAGATCTTCCAGTCCAGGGCTTCCTTGCATCATCAACTCATTGAAAAGGAGCTGGAACACAGTGGAGGACTGGGTCGTACAACTTTCAGCTCTGACTACTGCTCAGAAAACACATCCATCTAATGTTTTGAGTTGGCAAAAATAAACACGAATGGTTATGGAATGACAGCTTTTCTACACTGTCCCAAGCATGTTTTACTGGTCCATTTTCAATTTAACATGCGTTAATTCCACCTGGCAAGGGCAAGATTCATCTATATATAGCTCCATCGTGACTCTCAACCGTTGAGGCCCAGAGTCAAACCTACCAGCAGACAAATATATAAATATACTGACTGGCATTGCTCAGAATATATTGTCTTCCCACTCAGCTGTTGCTGAAAAATTCTATTGATACTTTTATAAAAGCGTATTTTCAAGTATATTGAAGTGGCTCGTATTGCAGTCATTTTCTGCCTCTGTTCTGGACAGGTAACTCTGTAAAATGGATCTTAAACCAAAGTTAAATAGAGACCAGCGATTATGTTTCAACAGAACACTTTAACACATGCTTAAAATAGAACTTTGAAGTAATCTCAAAACTTCACAAACTCCACCAAGTCAGAATTATGAACTGAGGTTTACTGTTTTAATCCAGGTCTTTGCGAAGACATGGCGGGGGTGGAGGGGTGGGGGGGAAAATCCTTGGTTTTAACACACAGTGGAAACAATCTCTTCTGAATGTCAATCATGACCAAATGGCAATCAAGACTCTAAGAAATTTATCCTAGGTAAAACTTAGTGGTTTTACCACTACAAAAACACAGAGCACGAACTGAGACAAAGCACAGCATATATCATAAGGCAAATCTTATTATTTTATCAAATTACCTCTACCACACATTCCTCTACTATTTCTTCTGCTCTTCTCCTCTTCCTATTTCCTCAAATTTAGAGCATTTAGAAAGATTTTGAGAATTAGGCTTCAGAGAAAAAAACATAAACAGGAAAATACTAATGAGTTTTCAAGAATGAGCATTTTAAGGGTCAGTGTATAACGCTACATGGTGAAGTGGTGTGCTTTAAATTTAAATATTCCACTGGAAGGAAGATCATGTTTTGCTATCCTGGAAATGAGGCTTTCATTCATGTTTAAAATCATTTTAGAACCACTGTAAGAACACTAGTCTTCCTCTTTACTCAGAAAAGGGTTCCACAAAAGTGTATAGAACAAAAAAAAAAACAAACCACCTAACAGTGTAGAAGTTCATTTAGAGTTATGAAATGAAACTGTAACTAAATACATTCTCTCATAGCTCACCGAGTCAAACACAGTCGGTTGTTACTGCAGCAGTTAATTTTTAATGCTGAAATTACTGCCTGGCTTTGTGGCATGTCATGTGGTGACTAGCAATACTAAAATATTTAACAAGAAGCATTGAAACTATACACAAAATTGTTTTATATGAACTCTCCACGATAATCCCCAGGTCTTTTTGTTCTGTTTACAGTCATAAAGCATGCAAAACACTCCATACATTCACTTTGAGGCAAAATTTTTTAATACAGTTCTTAAGTCAGTAGAAGTCTATAATTAACGATGCTTTATTCCATTTTAGCTTTGTCAAAAGATTCGTGCAGCTACAGCAACTATTAAGTCCTCATTCTATGACACCTAGTAATAATCTTTCTAAATTCAGCGCTAACTTTGACAAACCTCTTTCATCTACCTCAAAGCAGTGGCAGCACAGTTACTGTGCCTAGTTATACTGTAAACTCAAGAGCCTGATATGTTCACTGATTCCAGACCATACAAATGCAAAAAGGAGCCTTTCAAAAAGTACACCTTTAGTTCGACAAATGGTGTGCTTCTTCCTTACAGGATTATAGAGGATAAGGACAAAATCCAACTCCACCAAATCACTGAAATACCAAATCACCACCAATGGTTCCGTAAAAAAAAAGGAATAAAGCAGATGCTTTCAAAAGAGGAAGTAAGCAAGGTAGTATCGGGTATGAAACACGATGTCTAAAGTTTTTACACACTCTAGGCATATCTAAATTTTCCCACATCTTTGGTATTCACACCTATAGCAGACAGATCAAAGAACATAAGGGTTGCAACTCTTAAAAGACAAAAAAAATCAAACAAACCACAAAACAAAACTTGGTGACATTTCATGTCTGATAAATTCCATAGTTTGGTACCATGGAATTGAAGGAAGGTAAGACTCTGAAAATGTATGTCTTTTGTGCATTAAAAATATCTTTTAGCTGCTTTAAAACTTTGAAAAAGCATTAAAATTTCTGCTAAGGCAGGAATTCAGTAAAAGGTTGCCTGAGGATATGTATTCAAAACCTAATACTGTTAATTCAAATTAAACACTGCCTCCACCTTTTGCTTTCAAAAGTGGTACCAGATTCTCATTCCTTTCTTTCCAAAAATATTAGGTTACAATAGGCACAAGGCAGCTATAGCAGATGATAAACACTGAACCAGAAGCTACAGATACAGTTGCAAAAAAGTAACAAGCATTGACAAAGCCAGAAGGAAATCCATTCATCCAGAAACCTTTTGTGAAGTTGAGATAGCGATAAGTAGGAAACCACCATTCACTTGCAGTGACAGTCTGTTTTCTGGCAGGACCTGCTGTTTCTCTTTCTTTACATCCAATGGGTCTGTTCTTTTAAGGTCTGTCTGAAGATCTGCTCCTCACCTGGTAAGCCTCAGTCTTTTCCAATATAGTAAAATGTTTATTCCCCCTCTATCAGAATATGAATGTCTCACATTCAGAAGATAGAGCTTTCCTGTGTTTACCACCACTGCCTGGTGTACGAGATTTTAAGATTCATAATACTGGTAGTTAAGGTAAGGGAAATGTAGTGAGGAAAAGGATAGGAGAATCATCTAATTTGCATTTGTCCCTTCAACAGACAATGCAACAACATTCCAAATTGGTGGCTTAAAAATGAGAAGTTTCATAACTAGTTATAAACTTGGTTGTTTATAACTGCTCCTTCAGCAAGGATGAACGAAACTGGACCAACGCAACCCACAGAAAAGGTAAGTTTTCTGGTCGTTCTTTTTTACTATCTTTTCTCTCACCAAGGACAAAATAAGGTCTCTTACCAACTTCTTATACTCCTATATCTGCATTGCTTTAGTAATCAGCACATAAGGTGGTAATATCCTCAGCTTTCTATGATTGCTCACCATCCTCTGCAGTTCTCTAACTACGATTTCTCTAAGTATGATTTCAGTTATAAATATAACTGAAGTATCAATACACTTGAATCAATGCTGTTTGCAAACAAAATGGAAAAGCTGTAAATAACTACTCACCAGATTCTCTTCAAACCATTCCCGTATACACACTGCTGTGGCCCCTGGAATTTGATTACGCAATGCTTCTTTCTCTTGATCCTCTAGCATTTCCAATGCCATTTTTAGATCTTCAAGGAGATGCAAAATTTGAAATGTGCCCAAGAATACCGATGGAGCAGGTGACACAATATCATAACCACCATTAGCATACTCTGTAGCTGTCTTTGTACCTAAAACAAACCAGGAGAGACAATACATAATTGTTTTGTAAGTGACAAATACATAGGTACCACACACTACCACACGTGGACTTCGGATACGAATTGATAAGTATCAGTATTTCAGGCTTCGAGATGCTTGAGTTAGTCTCTAAATAAATAACGAACACTGGGTAATTAAATGAGAGAGGTATGTAGAAGCATATTAAAAAAGAATTTTGACCCAGAAAACATTTGCAATGTCCCATACATTACAAACGGCAAAACCTTGCCACAAATCGCCTGTAATTTTTCATAGTTACCATGAGATGTCGCTCACTTCTCAGCTACATAGTTGGAAGTCCCCGCACAGACCAGTGTTGAGCAACGTTAAGAAAGATTGATGTAGCCCTTTAACAAGAAACTTAAATGAAAACAGATCATGTTACCATAAAATATGTGACCTTGAGCCGGTTTAAAATCCTCCCACAGAGAATAAAACCCTAAAAGTTAGCATTAAAAATGAAACTTTGCTAGCTCTCTTAATTACAAAAAGCTCTCTAAATTACAATACCTCCTTCCGGCCAGCCCTCCAGCACCTATTATTTTCTCAAGAACAATAAGCACAGCAACAAACATACCTCACCTGACAGAATTTGTATTATTTATAATTCTTCCAATATCTCCGAATCTTTTTGTCTTAATCCCCTGTATTTCAATGAGATGCACACTAAAGTGAGCTATCTTTCCTCAGTCCTGAATTTCAGACCTTGATTTCATTTAATATCCCTTTATTTCTTTAGGAACTATTCAGATCAAAAACTTCTATTTGCTCTACGTTTTACAGTTTTTATTTACAATTCATTCCTCATGTACATAATAGATTGTACTCATGTTCTGTCTTCATTCCTGTTCTCTCTGGCATAAGCAATCACATTTCCCCCCTTTATCTGACTTCACGGGAGATTTTTTTTTTTAGGCTTTTAATAATTCATATTGTACTCCTCTCAAGCCATTCATTTTGCAATATACTTCAGAGGTGTATGTTGGACCCACATAGCATATAGGATTCCGTAGAAGACTGTATCATTGATCTACACAAGGAGATTAGAATAATCTCCATACTATTCTTTGTTTTACTCCTGTATTTGACATCATTTACATCTTAGTTATGAAAGGAACAGAAATCTTTACCTGGCCTTTGAAAACTATTTGGTAAGTTTTTTTCCTGAGCAGATGCATCTAATTTGAAACCCAGATGTATAAGCAATTACAATTTTCTTCTTGAATGCACACTACTTTGCATTAATCAATGGTAGTTTGCCTGCTATGGTTATTTACGTACCATGGACATTACAAACTACATTCGAACCTAACGGTTCATTTTACATATAGCCTGATATACAACTAATACCTAAATACACCTCATTAATACACTGATACTCTAAGTCCTAGTACACTGAAATGACTTTTGCACCTAGATTAATCCTAATATTGTTTCCCATCTCAATCAGTTTTTGACCAAGACAATATTTTGTCTCTCATTTTGTGAATGCTTAACTTTACTCAAAGCTGTTGGGAAAATTCTAAATAATATTAACTGGGTGTTCTTCAATCACGGCTTTAATGACACAAATAATTCTGTAAGATCAATTATCTTTGCAAAAAATTGTGTCGTTTGAATTCTGCTGTACGATGTATGCGTTTTTTTCTTTGACTGCTTTAAACAATGCAATACTGTCCCTAGAAATTTCTAAAGTTTTGCAAGGCTCAGTAGTAGGGATTTTTTTTTTTTTAAAGCAACACTCTTATTTTCTCTACTAGAGTACTTCATAGAGTCTAAACCTTTTTTCATACTTGGAATATTCCCTGTTTGGTCCTGTTGACTTCCGCTGCTCATGAGTTTATTTTAATACCCCAGGTGTGAGATCTCATCTTAATTTCTGGCTAAGACCATGCCCAAGATAAAGTTTCTTCAATATCCGGTGCTACAAAGACTGCTACACAAGGCAACTTCACGTCATAAATCAACCTCGTCTTCCTGAATTATTTCTTTTTGAGGAGATGATCAACCAACTGCTTTGCTGGATTTGAGCATTCTAACCACTGAAAGATATTTTCTTGTGTATTTCTATACTCTCAACTACTTATGCCAGCATAGTTGTTTCTGTTTATGTACTTCCATACTTCCATTAATATTAAACTCTAGCAACTAAAAATAGCAGACTTCCAAATTGTGTATGAGCCATTTGGATCATATAACCTCTTAAATCTTTCCATTGAGCCAGAGTGGCTGACCTACTTTCCAAAAGAGAGAGACACACACAAACTGAAATCTGGCATTGTCTTCTTAAGTAGCATTAATGCCACTTTTAATGATGTGGCTTGCTGGGTTATCGTGACATTTGGACTTTTAAACTAGTTTTCTCACTCTTTCTTTTGTAAAACTCCACGCTAAATTTTTCTTTTTGCTCAGTAAGTACTTTTCACAGCAGAAAAGCAGTCAGAATCCAAAGTTATTTAATAATCAGCTTTAGTACCCACCCCTTCAATAAACTCACAATTTAAAATAGATACGGAATGGGAAGAATTTAATGGAGCATTCTGCTATAGCATTTTTCGTGTTATTTATACGAACACTGTTTATATACAGACAAGAGAGAAACAAACAAAATCCCACAAACTTTCAGGACCACAACCAGTACTTCAGGTGTCAAATAAAAGCCATAATCTTTAAGCTAAATACAGATTTAAAATAATTGTTCAGGAGTTCAGTTAATTACACTAGGTAGGTAGTTTATACAGCCAAATATACAGCCATACCATACATACTACTGTGACTTTCTTGAGGACAGCATCGGTGACACCTTCCCTCACCAGTCTAAATGCCTCACTATATATCACATCTTGCCTCCATCCTTAGGTTATCATGGCTACAACATTGCTAGTAACATCTACCCTCTACAGAAAATAATTTTAAATTCTGTTGGAAAATTCATTGACAGTTAAATTCACACATTTTGGTATGCCTTTCATTTGCCTCTGTCAAAACACTAGAAAAAAACCACATATGCAGAGTCTTTAATCTTGGCAAGTGAAAGAACTGTCATCCTTAAGAAACTCAGTTCTACAACGGTAAAAATTCACAAGCGTTGGAGCACAGCCAGGGCCAGCCAGGAGTTATATGTTATGCTATTTCCTGAGACCAGGCATACTCCATATGCATGCTTCAGTTATCCCAAGCTCTTCAAGTGACTCTTTCGACTGGCAGAATTCTAAGCATCCTCAAAACCTAACATTTCACACAGCAGTGGAAGGTCATAATTTCTCAGAACTCTCAAGAAGCGAGTCCATGTGTAAGGCACACATGCCAAGTTTCCATAGTTGTAATCTAAGGTGGGTCTTGAGGACAGTCCTGTCCTGTACAGGGACATTTGGAAGGTGGTAATGTGTTTTTACAAGGAAAGAACATCAGCTTGACAACTAGTGATTGAGACAAAGTCCATTTAAGAATTTTCAGGTTTTTTTCTTAGTGTTCCATTTCCTGCCTCAGGTTTTCCTCCATTTCAGTTTGCATGAAATAAGAAATAAAAAAGAAGCCAGAAGAAGGAAATATTTTTCTACTCATTGCTAACAAAAAGAGGTATAACAAATGAAAACTGTCAAAGACATCCTTATGGCAAACTCATGGTCCCTGAACTACCTAAAACCACACAAAAGCTGGTATGTCTTATGACTTACCCCATACTTATGACTGGGAATTCTTTTTCAGCATAAGCAGTACAGGATTTTAAACTGCAGAAGGCAATAAAGATACTTCAAAATTATCTTAGCTAATAATAGTAAACACACAGCACACTATTTGCTTGCTTACATGAATGAAGATATAATGATCTTACAAGTAAACTGTAAATTCTTATAAGCACTAGTTCCGTTAAGCCTTGAAAGGAAAAACATCTATTAGGTTAGTACCAACTAAAGTTAAATGAAGGAAGTAGAATTGAAACATTCAATTTCAGTCATAATTTTAAATCTTTCAACTGAGGCTATTACCCATGAAAGAAACTGTTAAAATATATATATGTATTAGTACTATTCAAGATTTGTATTGAGACTTCAAAAAGCAGGCAGTGGTGAGAGAAGAATGTACCCATGTCTGATACCATCAGGAAGACAAACAAACAAACAAAAACTCAAACCATATCTGTACACTTATCATGCCAAGAATACAGGGCATAATTCTGAGATGTGCTGAACATTCTAGCTTTCAGTAATCAAAATTCCACTAGTTTCAAGTCACTGTGATCACAAATATTAAGCAAGGACTTAAAAGTGCTTTACTTTGCTGGACAGGGGCCATAGTACTCAACAAAAGCTACAAAGCCTTCCCACGAGTATCTCTCCTTGTCTGAACAGGAGCTACCCACAGAACTCAGCGCATCACTAAAAGAACATGACCCTTTACATCTCCCCATCAAATACATACATACACTCCTCCTTTGTGAAATTATTTTACAACTGGTTTGCTATGGGTTGCTACTGTAGTACCTTTTATTCTCCTGGCTGAAACGGAAAATGAAGAATTGCTCTGAACACAACAACTAGTGCACTTCATATGAGGTAAAGAAAAGCAGAAATGCAGAGTTCAACTCAGCATTTTAATTCAGAAAGCTTCCTGGTTTACTGTGTAAACTCAAATGAATCACAGCCTTGCTTCTCTTATTTGCTTTCCATGTAGTTTCATGTTAAGTAGGATATATATTGCTCACCAGAAGGACAAGAACACACCTTGAAAAACAGAAGCAAAAGTGCATAGGAGTAAAAAATTATATTTCTTTGCATGAAGTTGAAACCTTTACATCATCATGCTGTGAAGCTCATTAAGTTTTAGCACCAGACAGTAAGAGTGTAGATCTGCTTGCAGACTGATGCAAAAAAACCCGCGAGATGCCACAGCGCAAAGAGAACACTACGTTTTACCAGTATACTCTACCATTAACTGCAATTAATTTGTGTGTAGCTTTATTATAGATAGCTGAAATGGGGAAGAGCATGGTTCAAGCACAAGAATTTTATAGATACTCAGGAAAAATGAGTGCAGTTTTGAACTCTTGCAAAAAGACTCATTTCGCATAGCTTTGAGCAAGTCACAGTCTTCCTGTGCCTCATTTTTTTCCAAGAGTAAAGAGGACACAGGGGAAACTTTTGTCATTATGTTTATATAATAGTCAACACCATGGTTTCCTAGTGTAGTATTGGAACACAATTAATCATCATAAATGTCCACATTAGAGGAGCAGGAAAGAAAGGAAGAGAAGAAAAAGTATTGAAACGAAGACATTCCAAGCAGCTCAAGTCTGGCTTCCACATACAGACAGTAGATGAAGGAGGTTAAATGTTGCTGCACAGTACACGTATGGTAGAAAGAATAACAAAAGCAATAAAAAAAAAAGGAAAACAACTTTTACGTTACACATTTCCTACACCCTGACCATGCAAGCACATTTTTAGTTCCAAGTTCCTTGCAATTAGCTTCAAAGAAACATTCCTTTTGGGCAAATACATAACCTATTCAGAAAATAGCACCACTGGTGCCCTCCAAAAATAAGTTACTAAGCAGAAGCAAAGAAAGAAGCAGAAAGCCTTGCCGGTTTGAAAATTCACTCTCCATAGCTTATATTGTATACATTCATCCATCACCCAACTTTCAGCACTCTTAGTGGATACTGTTCCCAATCTCTCACTTTTCCTTGCATACCCTGCATTCATCCTTATTATCTCAGTCTTTTTGCTCTAAAACTGGCTGAGTTTTAGAAAAATAATCCTCAACCATCAGTGATTAAAAAGAGATTTTCCTAAAACTGCTGTCTCTTTTAGTCCATAAAACAGCAAAAACCAACAAAAGCCCCACAACAAAACCCAAAAGCTACTTCTGTGCTGGGGTGAGGACGACTTTCTATAAAGCTGTAATACTCAAGTTTTGATATCTGACCAATAGTGGTTAAAATAAAATTATAAACATACATTTTCTCTGGCCTTTCAGTCAATCATTACATGGCTAGAGTACTTTTTTTTTTTACCTTAGTTTTCACTCGATGAGCATTATACGTTGTCCAAGTTCTTCCTCTTTCCTTCAAGAATACAAAGTGTAATTTTCTGTGAAGCACAAGTCTCTCTTTCTCATGAAGATATCCTTGAAAACGTGAATTTATGTATACCAGTAGTAAGGTCTCAATAGGACATAATTCAGCCTCCTTGTTCCTAAGCCTTCTGTCAAAGGAGTGAAGAGGTAGCTCACACAATCCTTTCCTCTAATACTGTAATGCAAAGTACATCACAAATTGTGGTTTTTGAGTCATAGCTCCTGTTAGCTTTTCCTCAAATCTCTGCTTTTAGATCTTTAACTACAGGGAACAGTAACTGTTAAGCTGGATTAGCAGGAAGCCCTAGGAAAAAATTTCCAAGCCTAGAAACGTTAATGACCACATTCAGATGCAAGTTTCATGCAGCTGGGATGACTTTCAGCTGAGCTTTATTTACAACCACACGTGGAATCCTTGAGACAATTTTCAAGAACTGTCTATAATTTCTTATGCAAATTATCTATGTAATTACTTGACCTTTTTCCTTTTACATGCTTACAGACTCTAAGCTGTGATGTGCAACACATTAGGTACCGTATATACAACTACAACAAAAAGATCTCTCCTATCCAGAAACACAAGCTAAGCAGCCTTACAGCTGGTAAAAAAAGGAAGATGGATTATGCAGCTATGATGGAGATTTGAGGCCGAGTCTTCATCGCACAGGAAAAACAGCATCAACACATTTTATTAAAGATAAAAAAGATTAAACACTTGCACTGATTTTCTCTCTTTTTTTTTTTATATACACACACATGAAAAAGTGTATTTAGGGCCAGTGAAACTAGTAGTCTAATTAAAAGTGTTATGAAACAACAAATGCATCTTTTTAGAACAAACCCCATAATTGTTTGTAGTAAGCAGTAGTAAACTACTGGTAACATGAATACTGTTTCATGATAAAAATGAAACTCAAAGCATAGGGAAAATTAGATCATTCACTTTGTGAGGAAATAAAGGTATCTTGGTTTATAAAAGTTACACTCTTTGATTTTTTAAAAGACTCTTTCAAATCATTTTCATTGCCTTAAAACTGGAAGTTGAGAAGCTATGATTTTTATTTTAAAGAAATCCCATGTTTGATAAAACTTGTTTAAATTGAAGTCCTTTAGAAATCTGTTCACTAGCCTGTTAAACAACTGAGTGACTCACGTACCGAAAACCAGATCACATCATATAAACCACGAAAGAACGTTTGTGTCTCAGATTTTCAATCCTATGCAGTTACAGTCATCACGGTTTAACTGCCTTTCTTTGCTACATACTGTATCTGCAGCTATTTAAATTCCTGTTTCTTTTCGATCCCTTTACAAAACTTAAAACAAATACCTATGGTGTATGGATTTTGTTTCGTGTAAACACAATGCAGTACTGCATTTTTGGTAAGCTGATGTAGGAGTCTATGTCATGACTGTATTTTTGTTTTTTATACTGACAGAACTGTTTATAGTAGGAGATAAAGAATTCAAATTTTGTTGTTTTGCTGGAGAGGTAGGAACGCATGCAAGGGAAGTCAAAGAGCCAGTTGATCAGTAAATCACTGTTTGACTTGGTCCTTCAAAGGACAATTTTGTCTTATACAAAACAATTTTCAACATCTATTATTATAAAAGACCATTATGTGTTTATAGGAAACAAGTTCTCAACGCTTTCAGCTCTGTAAGATTCTGTAGTACTGTCCCGTTCACAGAGGGAATCCATCAGCACTACAAACAAGATTCAGAGAGACTTTGCTCTCGATCTTGTGCTCAGACCCCCACTATCTGTGAGAAAATATGCTTAGGATAGTGAGAGTCTGGGAAGCATGTTTTGGGACAGTAGCCCAAATAGCTATAATGACCTCTTGCAGGGTTAAGCACTCAAAATTGAGGAAATTCCAAACTTCAGGTTGCTCTGGCAACCCTGGGTAAGGAATGAGTTCACAATGCTTCATGTGTGCAATCAATATACAAGTTGCCATGATTTTCATATGCTTTTAAAACACAGATCGAAACTGCACCTCAACAGTTATGCAAGGTCCTAACTTGAAGGCTACAGCATGTGTAAAACCCCTACAAAATACAGTATCAAATGGCTGCAATGGTTATTCAAGTGTGTGCACAGTTTGTGAGGTCATGTCTTAGATGTTCTTAACGAACCTACAAGAAACACCACAGAGAGCTGATGTAAAAAATTGCGGATTAAATAAATAGAAATACAGTGAACTGCTATACTTTTAAAGTTTTGAAAGATATTAAATAGTTATAAATCTGTTATTGTTGACAACATGTAAGGTATTAACTAATTAACTTTTCAGAAGACAAGTATCTGAGGCTAAATGTCAGCACCTAACAAGCTATAAGAAGCGTTGTAACATAAAGATAAATGTTGAACTACAAATTATAAACACTAAATATTTGTATTAAGTTTTTATATTTTCCCCTTCAATATCCAGGATGGCTAAAAGTCACCAGTTTAATCTTTTTTTCTCCTCACAATATTCTCAATACATAATTTTCTGGAACTGTTATGACAGGAAGTTATATATTTCTCCATTAAAGATCTGATTTCAAGTAATTTATTAATTTCCTTTTTCATATCTCTGTTGCTAGAAGACCTATGCATAAATATGCGCCAGCTAATGGTTTCAAAAAGCCACTATAGTACTTTGTATAGTACAGCTTCACAAATGCTCACCTTAACTAATGTATAACAGTAACAAGGTAAGTGCTGTAGGTACATTATTTCTTTTGTTCAGGGAAAAATCTAAATTATTGATTGAAAAAGAACTGAAAATAAAAAGGAAATACACTAATCATAACTGAAGCACAGCCTATTAACATAACTACAATTTCTTTAGAAAATTCAAGAACACCACTGCAGCTGTTGCTGCTCAGTTACTCTGATCTGTAACTAACAAAATTGCTCATTATTTAAATTATTCTGTTTCTCTCATCATTATTTTAACTAACATCTGTGTCAGTTCAGTGCTCTAAAATGAAATTCTACAAAGATCTCGATGTTAAAATGATAAAAAGTTATACACCCTTACTATAGAAACTAAATTTGGAATTTGAAAATACTGTGAACCTTGAATGGGACATCAGTATGAAACGTAAAGCCAGCTGGAAGTATACAAATTGAAAAGAATAAACAGAAGCTATTTTCTAGTCATCCTACACAATCACAAGAGGCTTGTACTGCCCATCAGCATCAGCTGCATGTCACCCAACATGTATTTCAAATGAAACTCACTCGCCACCCCCAACACACACACCACAAAAAATAGGATTAAGTGCTCTCTCTCTGGTCTGGACAATTTCAGTCCCTTATGAAGCAGAACAGACTTGTCTGTCCTCTTCACTTGAACTGCTGTGAGACTAGTCCTTACATTCCGAATGAATCCTGGGATGACGTATATGACTATTCACGGGTAAAGGATGAGGTCACTAGGAAATATTTTCATTTCCTATTATTTATGTAGGAATTCAGTGAAAATCTTATTCCACAAAACCTAAAATTCATGCAAAGGGATTCAAATGAAAGTGTTAGTAATTTTTGTCCACTCCTGCATTTTTAGTCCACATTCTAATCACTTTAACTAGAAGTGACTTAGTAATCTTAACACATCCAGGAACATAGCAGAGCTCTGGAACTTGAACTCTATTGTTTTCATAGTAAAATTATGATGGGGCAGAACAATAAATGAAGAAACACACACACCACACCCCCCTACACCCCCCCCCAAACAGGTCATCCTTCAAATTCTGGCAAATAGTTCCTATGAGGAAAATATATTAAGTTTGAATTGAAAACTTGTTCAGCACAAGTATAACTTCCTCTGAAGGCCCCTTTGTCAGCCAGGGTGTGGGAAGTGGTTGGGTTTGTAGCACACAGATAAAAGCAATGAACTGAACACAAGCGTTATGCCACCTCAAGAGACGGGAATTTAAACACGCATACTTCTTGGACAACTTCTCGACAAACTTTTTATTTTTTTGTCTTTCAGTACTAATCCTGAAATATAAGTACATGTTCATGTGATAACACATTTAACTTCCTCATTTTTCAGCAAACAATAATTGCATGAGCTCTGGTTAAAAGGAAACTCAATAATTACCCTGATTAATTGGTGAATTTAGAATCATAGCATCATTTTGATTGGAAAAGATCTTAATATCAAGTCCAACCGTAATCCTAACATGGCCAACTCCATGCACTAAACCATGTCCCTGAGCACCACATTTACACATCTTTTAAACACCTCCAGGGACGGTGACTCAACCACTCCCCTGGGCAGCCTGTTCCAAAGCTTGACAACCCTTTCGGTGAAGAATTTTTTTCTAATGTCCAATCTAAACCTCCCTTGAGGCCGTTTCCTCTTGCCCTATCACTTGTTACTTGGGATAAGGGATCCCACCTCGTTACAACCTCCTTTCAGGTAGTTATAGACAGCAATAAAGTCTCCCTTCAGCCTCCTTTTCTCCAGACTAAACCACCCCAGTTCCCTCAGCCGCTCCTCATAGGACTTGTGCTCCAGACCCTTCACCAGCTTCGCTGCCCTTCTTTGGATGAGCTCCAGCACCTCAACGTCTTTCTTGCAGTGAGAGGCCCAAAACTGAACACAATATTCGAGGTGCAGCTTCACCAGTGCCGAGTACAGGGGGACAATCCCTTCCTTAGTCCTGCTGGTGACACAAGCCAGGATGCTGTTGGCCGCCTTGGCCACCTGGGCACACTGACGGCTCATATTCAGTCGACCAACACCCCCAGGTCATTTTCTGCCAGGCAGCTTTCCCCAAAGTCACTCTTCCCCAAACCTGTAGTGTTGCATGAGGATGTTGTGACCCAAGTGCAGGACCCGGCACTTAGCCTTGGTGAACCTCATACAACTGGCCTTGGCCTATCAATCCAGCCTTCCTGAAAAGGCTCTGGAGCTGACTATAATATTGTGACAAGAGTTTTTTTAGATCTTACAATTATGGTCATTATTCACAAAAGGAAATAATGGATTTCCAGATGGTTGACAGAGAGCAGCAGTTTGATATGAAAGTAAAACAAAAATTATTTTAATTCACTAGGATATATTGCAAAGAAAAAATAATCAAAATCTATAGTCCTATAAAGAAACACATTTTAATAAATGGGTACAAGCTGAATAAAAGGGAAAGGAATGACTTGGTCAAACCTCAGAGGGAAGCAATGCCAAAGTCATGCACCTCAAATAAAGAATGCATAGACAGATCTGACATATGGGTCCTTTCTTTAGACACAGCCTCTGTTTGGAGTGCAAGTCATTCTAGCTAATGGGTAAGCCATGCTCATTGACAATCACATTAGCCCTTTTTGCTATTTTAGTCAAGTAAGGCTAATCATTTAGCATGCCTAATTTATATAGCTATGAGGGTGGGTTATCAGTACAGATGTATTGAAGCATAAGAGACTTGGGAACACTGACCTATCTGTCAAATTTGATCAAGCCCAATGAAATTCAATTTGTTAATCTTGCTTCACAATCCTACCCTCATGCACTCTGAACACTAATACATTTTGTATTGCACTGAGATGCACAGTCTACAGTGAGATTTTTTTTTGTTTGGATTAATCAGAATCACGTATGAGCTATCTTAACTTCTGGAGTAAGAGACATGACTTTTAAAATTACAAGGCTAAAAGTAGGACTGCAAATCTGTAAATATTTGTAATATGTATTTGCATGCCCAGTTCTTGCCTTAAAGGACAAGACGACAATCTAATACTTTATGAAGTACAGCAAATAAAAGAAATCAGGGCTGTTTTCTAATTAAGCAGAGATTGTTGGTTTTGCATGGGTATATATCCGCATCTACTCAAGTTTCAGAAATAACTGATACAAGTTACACATCTCTGCACTTCTTACTTCTCTAAAATAGTGATTAATGCTCATTTTATGCCTAAAGCAAAGGTTTCTGAGGCCAAGAGAAAAGCATAGCTCTCCTAGAACCCACTCAGGTCTCATTCCAAAGGAAACACCTTTTTCATCAGCTACGTAGGTTTCCAACAGTCATGAAGTTTAGCCTTAGCATTTGAATCCAGTGCTGCCTAGAGATATCCGTGGAATGTGGATACAGTGAACTGAAATCGCACAAGCTCTGAAGAGTAGATTTTTTTTGTCTTTCCAGTCTACTTTAAGAGCAGCTACATTTGCACAGGTGATTTGTCCAATATTTGCATAATGTGGTGTATATATAAATCTGCAGTTAGAAGACACTCAGTCCTGGTTTGTTTCATGACAGTCTGCCAGTCCTCCTTCTGAAGGAGCTTCCTATCTTATTTGTTCTCTCACCATACAGGACAAGAGAACATTCCTGTTCTCCAGTCCCTGCCCAAACTGCATGCAGAAGTCTACTGGATTGAATTAGAGAGAATCAAACTTGAATAATGACTATGTTCCTCATTTGAGACGAATTGAGATAATAACTGTATCCAAGTGTAGGCTCCAGCAGATATATTTGGTCCTTCAATCAAACCAGAATATTCAAGAAATAGTTCTGGAACACACAGAACGTTGGTTAGAGAATGACCAGAACAGACTTAACCTGTCTTAGAATCTTATCTATTTCTCGTGATAGCAAATAATAAATAAATAGGTAAACAACCTTCCCACCCAATTGAGCTTTTACTTTATGATATAACTAAAAATAAGTAAAGGAATAAAGCAATACGATTTTTTATTGGTACAGATAGATATAATTCTGAAATCATATGGGAATTACTCAATTAACATTGATGAGACTTGACAGATGCATTGTCTGGGAAATATGTCTTGGTTCTTTTCCCATTAGATATCTTTATATAAGTCTGTTTTCCGTATTATACTGAATATCAATGGACATTAGACTAAAAATGTAAGAATGTAAAGTCATAAATCAACTTTCTTGAAGAGGTTACCAGTTTGCTCATGACCTATACAGGCACTGTGAAAACAAACTCTACTTAGCCCTAGCAGACCTGAATCTTTTTGTTTCTAGAGCTTGGGCACAAACACCCCTAACAAAACAGACATGAATGGGACATGCAATCTGCTGATTCACACAGGATATTTCTTCCACCATTTGCTTTGCTTTTCTGTATTACTGTCTCCACCACCACAGCAACTAAGTGAGGGAGGTAAAAGCAACGTTGTTTGGAAGCCTGGAACAATTTAATTCTATTCCTTATTTATCAAGATTAAACCTTAAAATGCTATGGGCAAAACAATCTGAAAAAGGAGTAAGGAAAAGGAAAAGAATATTAAAAACAAAATAATAAAACCTGGCTTCCGACCTCAATTTTTTTTCTAGCATGAAACTAGAAGAAATATGAGATTTTCTTAGGCACTCATACATCAGTTAAGCCACATATTACAAGTCTAACACTTAACACCTATTGTCTTACCTAGAACTAGCCTCACAACAACCATTTTCCAGAGCTTCCATTCATGGTAATGCTACTGAGTAGCAATGTTATCCTCTCAGTGGAAAAACTGTACAGCCTGCAAGTCTGCAAAACTTTGTTTTGAGGGAATATGAAATGGCATCTTCGAGTAAAACTGTTTTTTTTTTTTTTTCCTAAACAAAACAGCACTGCTCAGATAAGCAAGGCGATAGACCTGTTGGTTGAATATTTGACTTTTTATTGCTCATAAGAGGAAACTGGACAATTTGAATTATGTTGGAAGCATGACCTATTAACAGAAAAGATTGAAGCAGATGAAATCCCATGGAATGACAAACCTGAAAATGCTCAAAATCATGACAAGTTCTCTAATCCTTTCCTTCAAATGAAAACATACCACAAAGCTCTGACTACTTCTGGAAGAAAACAAGTGTCTAATCTGAAAATCAATTTAAATAGAATATGTCTATTTAACTTTCTCTTGATTTTTCTGATGAATGGAATAATGGGATAGCACCACTGTGTGTTGGACTATGTATGAATCATTGTAGAAGTGAGATACTGAGTTAAAATTTCCAAATGTATACAGGTGGTTTATGAGCACAGGTTCCATAGCATAATTAAAAGGACACAGGTTTTTATGTTACTTTGGCTATTTTATAGCACTAGCCAGGATTATAACCCAAGGTTTGCAATGGCTAAGAAATTATTTCAGTTCTCTAGTTTATGAATTCTGGTTTGGGACTTGCTTTTCTTGTTCTCCTTTACATATATGAGGGAAGTCCAATGCTTCCCCGACTATCTGTTTATGCGTTTCATAAAAGGTGAAAAAATAAAATCCCAATTAGCCTCTGTTGGTTAAAAACCTTGTTTGAATAAAGTTTTGCATTCAGAAAAAAAAAAAGGGAGAAGGAAATACATATCTAAATTTTCCTATTTGCCTGGAACTTGTTCCACTGGTGTGGAAAGTTATTTGTGGAGTTGTATCTATCACATATTCACATTTACAGTTCTGTATATCTCAACAGTCTGTTAAAGCTTGCACATTTACAATAAAGCGAAGACTCATATGCAGATGTGAGAAAAAACGTAGAGATTCTTTAAACTAAAAATCCTGGATAAGGACTTCCTGCCCAATCATGGCTAGTCTGATGGGAGTATTTGAAGATCCATATTAATCTCTGAAAAGAAAGCTTTACTAGACGAGCAGGAAGAAGAGCAGGAAGAAGCACAACTGCAGCAACAAGAGGCTGATGTCATCTTCTTCATCATTAGGGGAAAAAAACAACAAAGAAAAGAAGGTACAGCATAGGTGTCACTATTTAAATTTATAAAGCTTTAGTGAACGTGGCGGTTTTCAGTGGTGCCCAGCGACAGGAGAAGGGGCAATGGGCACAAACTGGAGTATGGGCAGTTCCACCTGAACATGAGGAAGAATTTCTTCACTGTGAGGGTAACAGAACCCTGGCTCAGGCTGCCCCGAGAGGCTGTGGAGTCTCCTTCTCTGGAGAGATTCAAACCCCGCCTGGACGCGTTCCTGTGCCCCCTGCTCTGGGGGCACCTGCTTTAGTGGGGGGGTTGGACTGGGGGATCTGCAGAGGGCCCTTCCGACCCCTGCCATTCTGTGATTCTGTGAATGCTTTCCCATTGTGCACAAGTGAGATCATGGCCCTACCCAGATACTTCTTTTAGGAGCTCATATTGAATGGTGTGTGAGCACAAACCCCAAGGCTACCAAGTCCTAACCACAGAAATCAACTTCTCTTCTTGCATGCTGTAATGCTGAGAGAAAATTTATTAATTGCCTTACCATGAGAGCACCAAAAGGCAGCGAATTCTGTCTTGCATCATATGCCTTTCTAGTGAACAGTTGTGTAAAAAGAAATTCAAAGCTCCACCCCTGGATATAAATGTCAACAAAAAGATATGCATTCTAATTCATTAGGTCATGAAGGTAATTAATAGCTAAGCTATTTTAAATATATACACCATAAATAGAATCATGTACATTTTAATGTAGATTAGTTTTTATATATATTTATATAGATATATGTGTGCATGTGTAAAATACAGATATGTACTATCCAGCTAACTCGAAGCCTCAGTGAAAACCTTTTTCAAAGACACACTGAAATAAAAAACTAACACATACAATACGGAATGTTACCACATGAAATAGCATGTATTTAAGTTACCACATAGCATTAGAGCAAAGTAAATCTCTCTTAATTCAATATTTACATGTCTGAGGTTGAATTGCAGGTTTTCTTCCTTTATTTTACTTTAAATTTTCTTCACATAGCTGTTGAACCAGAGAAATCTGTGCATCACAAAGAACTTGACAAATTAAGAATAATAATTAAAAAGTAAAAAAACCCCCCACAAACAGGAAAATTGCAGGAGGGAAAAAGACAAACATAGTTAAATCTCAAAATGGTTTGGTGTAAAATAAAGCAGCGTTATACCTGCAATGATGTCATCCATCTGCTCTAAAGCTGCTTCCAGCATGTGACTAGCGTCAGAAGCCATCATCTGTGATTTCTTCAGACCTTTACTCTTTCTATTGAAAAGAAAGATGAAACCATGTTTATTACACTAAACAAAACTTGACAGAAAGATATATGTCACACTTACATTATAAATTAAGCCACACAAGCAAAAGTCCACACCAGCAAAATACATCCTAGTAACGTGAAAACTTAACAAAATTGTTCCTATTCTTGATAGATGACTTGGGATTTCTGTGGTTTTCATTCACTGTTTAAGAGATTTTACTAGAACAAGGAAACACAGATGGAAACAAGCCCAAACAATCTTGAATACTGGAAGCTTGAGATTCCCCTACCCTTCATCCTTAACAATGGTTTCCTAGATTCAAAGTTCAGCGCATTTCAACCTTTTGCACCATGGGGAAAAAGAGGATTGACTAGATCTCAGTGAAGGAATGAACACGTGGTAAAAAGACGTGCTTAACCTATGCAGAACTCCGTAGTAGCTCTGCTTTTTGATTGCTGCCTGAAGAGTAAAGACAACTCTGGAATAATTTTTACCTCTTCCTTTCTGTACGCCACCATTCAATCTTTCTACCACTTCTTTCATGACAATGAAAATACAGTTCTTTCTGTGCCAATAACCAAAATACCCCAAGCATGAAGTTTTTGAAGTTACTGCTGCCTCTTTAAAACAGGATTAAAGACATTGATGTTACCATCTGACATTAAGGAAAACAAACAAAATGTTGCAAAATTAGTCTCTGTTTGTGAATGGGTGTTGCTGGACTCTTAGTCAAACAGCAGTCGCTATTGTCAACAGATGACATTTCAAACTGGAAAAGAATTTACGCTGTTCATTTCACTGCCAGTGAGAAAATTCTCCCTGAAATAAGGCCCTCTTGCATATCACTTCATTGCTGAAGTATGAAACCAGCGCCCACACGGTGATGAACAGGGATTGTACTTATGCATAAGTTTTGCAGTGCTCTAACATACTACTCAAAATACTGACAAAGCCTTTAGAGGGTCATAGAATTTTGATTTTTCTTCCATGAAGGGTGCAGTTCAGTCTTTTGACATTCAATCTTCTGATACAGCCAGTTTTTAAATCTGTGATTCAAAACTGTTCAATTTTGTCAGCTTTCTAAGCACCACAAAAGACATCTGTCTGACAATGGCTAGAGATACCCTTCAAATGACACAGATAAGCGTATAGGCAATGGTATATGTTTGTGGGGTTGATTATTCCAACACCACTGAAATATCACTAATCTGTATTTATCATGCAATTACCTATGCTAAGAATTCAATTATTTTGAATTTAAATAAATATTACAATAATCTCTAATTGCAATTCACATAGATGAAAATATTTTTGTACTATGTTCTTCCAGTGACAGTTCAGACACTGGCCACCAAGACCAACTGCATGACTGATACCTAAACCGCTCACGTTTCCTCTCTCAGTTGGAGCCTGCCTAAACATTAGAATGTAGAATCAGTAGCCAGAGGATATTTTAGAAGTCAGCTTTAAAATAAAAGCTTACTCTTTTTTTTTTTCAGAGGGACCATCAGGGGAAAAAAAAAAGAAAAATCCCTAAAAGTACACTTAAGGAGTCCAAATTAGGAGTCCAAATTACTGCATCATAACAAATGTTCAATCTCAGTAATAAGCACAGTGCA
>VZSC01005437.1:119605-131568 GCA_013398225.1 Steatornis caripensis
CCCCCCCCCCCCCCATTTCTGATATTTAAAATAAAACATGTTTTTTCTTTCCCTTCTAATCTCGAGTATTCACTGGTCTCAAAGTCACAGCTTCAGATTTTCTTCCACGAAGGTCAACTTTTCAGCTAGGTCTTCTAAGTTACTTAAGTCCAGATCCAAGACCTAGGAAACTTCATTCCTCTCCCCTCACAAAAAACAAACGAACAAAAACAACTAACCCCAAAACAAAAACCCAACAAAACCTGCAAACGTTGAAAAACTTAAGTTGAGAAATGATATAATGAATGATTCTGTGAAAGTAAATTCATGCTCTAGTAAATTGAAAGGTGAGAAATGGTAATAAAAGTAAACACAGAGTTCATGCACAAATGATCTCTGTGCCCTAGAGCAAAACAAAGGACAAGACCTTGACAGAAATTGAGAGAGATAAGGTATATATGATTAACAAAAATATTCAAGGCTATCTATAAAAATCCTAAACATTTGGACAAACTGTACTGCTGGAAAAAACATTCTTCAAAACTTGAGAATTAGGAATAACATTTCTTGTGGTTCATAAGTAGTTCGCAGGCTTTTTGAAATCTCTCTGAAACAAAGGCTTCTCAGCCCAGCCATGACAACACGCTGGATCAGGCCAGCCTCTTACGGAAAATTCTAGTGTTCAATTTTTGTTTGCCTTTCTGCTTTTCAGCAAGTTTTGTAAATGGAAGTCATTCTTCTTGCCTATTAAGCTGTTAGGAAACCAACTCAGCAGAACAAGAACTACTAACATCTTACTTTATTGATCTATTAAGTACACGTGTATAAATCCCACTAGGGATACAGAAGTGTACATGAGCACTGTGAAACAGATTTTGCATTAACTTGCACAAGTAGCATTTGGAATATTAGTCTGAAAACACAGATGTTTCATTGCAGGTGGTCAGTGCTAACATAGGGCCAGAAGATCTGATATCTCAAAAAAGTTTAAGGAGGTCCAATCTTCAAATCTGCTCACAGCGTCCATTTTCTTCAGTTCCTTGATGTACACAGAGGATTGCTGTAAAAGTCAGCTGCTTTGCCAACAAAGAGCAAACGCTCTTCAGCCAACTTGCTTAGATTTGAGAACCCATATGGTCCTTGGTCGTAGTGCTTTGACTTCCATTTATTATTGCCTATAGTGTAATCAAGGCGGGTATCCATCAAATTCATAGGACTCAGAGGCAGAAAACAGCTACGTGTTTTTGGAAGTCTTACGACACCATAAGAACAGTCACGCTCATTCAGACTAAAAGTTTGCCTGACCCAGTGCTCTGTCTGTAATGATGTTCAGTGCAACAGAGCTGTACAGTGATCAGTCTCCTGCTCTATCTTTCCCAATAACCAGCAAGCATGAGACTTCATGAAACACAGGCTGGACAGGAACCATCACGTTTCATAGATGTTGAAGGACCTACCAGCTGTAGATTTACCCAATTTCTTTTCAAATCCATTTTGTGTAATTTTTCAGGGAATGATCTGACATTACAGAAAAAAACCTCAAAACAAACAGTGGTTAATCACTGCTCCCTTTTTTTTTATGCCACTATCTTACAGTCTCTTTCCAGTCCTAGTCCCCTTTCTCCCCTACAACTTCCCTCTTAAAAGAGTCATTATCCTGCAAGTCTCTCCTCAGGGTAAACCAAATCCACACTTTTAAACACACTTGCTGCTTCTCCGTGTACTTCTTGTTTTATTGTAACATGGTTGAGATGAGATGACCAAGGCTACACGTAGCATTAAAGTTGCAGGGTATTTCTGACCTTTAGAAAAATGCCACAAAAAAGTACTTGATGACAGCAGTGAATATGTGAATGTTTCCATGCAGAGTAAAAGCAAAGAAAATACAGAAATAACTCACTTCGCAGGATCAGAAGAGTGAAGGGCACTAAGCGTTCCTTAAAATGGACAGACACTAAAGTAGGTGACGAACTTTCACAAGCGGACACTGAGCTACCCAAGATCTGTATTTCTGCGACAGAACCCCAGAACAAAGAAGAGGGTTGACAAGCTAGGAAACTAATTTCCTGCAATCAAGAGGCAATTTTCAGCCGCAAGATTTCTAAGGTAAAAAGCTGAGGTCTGGGTTAGACTACACAGAGAAACAGTCCAACATAGACACAACTAAGAGAGATATTTCTTATGATTATTTCTCACGACAAAATTATCTACTCTTGGCTTACGCAGGTTATAAAGCTCTGTCCCCAAATTTGCCTGAACTTTATGTTATATGAAGACTTTTGTGAAATCTAAACTCACTTCAGATATAAGGTTTAAAAACAAATACTAAAAAGATAGCTGTTTTGACTTTGTAAAGTCTAATTTCATGTTAGTGTTTTTCCCCTCTTTGAAACATTTTGTGCAGCAATTCATAAATAAATGGAAACATCACTAGGCTGGTTTAATATGACGCACCCTGCATCTGTGAATGCAAACAAGCTGAATTCACACTAACAGGAACTGACAGTATCAAGTACTTATGTATAAATTTAAGCTTCAGTAGCTATTTTGATGAAAGTGTGTGTGGGAAACAAAGGAAAAATACGCTTCTGCTAGAAACAGCAAATTCAACATAAGTGAATCTGCTTGGATTAAAAGCATTAAACTAGGAACAACAATGGATCACTATGAAAAGCACCATATCACACATTACTCATCACATCAATGAAAATACACATTTTAAAAGCTGTGTCGGTTTAATGCCTATGCTTAAAAACAAAACATTCTTATATTGATTGCTTCCTGAAGGTTAATGAAAATATCTTTGGGAAAGCTGTCTTCAAGTTCTCTTTCTCTGCCTAAAGAATAGGTATAACCAAAAGGCAAAAATTCTCCATAGCAAGTTAAATCCTGATCTAAAATGACACATTTTGTGATTTTGTTCCTTCATTATTCAGAACATGGGTCATCTTACGCCTTGCAGAACTGGCCAACAAGTAAAGAAGTAGCTGTGCCACAGCTGATTTCTAAATCAGAGAATGATGTATTCTCCTATCGTATTTACTTTCCATACTTAATGGATTAACATAATTTTCTAATAATGAGAAAAATCACTATATAGAGAGGCAATGTTGCAAGACAGACACAACAGTAATTTGACATCCAAAAGCAATATTTGATATTTTTAAGATTCACATACGTGAGAGAAACTTGTAATATCTCCCAGTTGAAGAAACATTATTACGGGTGGCAAGAAAAATGTGACAGTCTTTATTCTTGTTTTCCCAGTGGATCCTAGGAGAAAAGCAAATAGGAAGATGACTAGAGACTGATTAAGCACCCACTGAAACCAGAAGCTGACTTCAGAGGGAACATGAAGCAGTCCATACTGAACGTGACTAGAGATACAGGTCTCCTCAATGACCTGTTCTATGGGGGAGCTGTATTTGCTCACACAAAAACATGTTTACCTAGCAAAGGATCTTAACAGAATCACTACACTGAAAATCCATGCAAGTGCTCAGCTTTTCTAGTTCACATTCATCTATGCAGGCTGTTACTGTTTCCGCTCTATTGCCACAACGGAAACAAGAAGGTTTCGGGTAACTGTGTATCCAGTTTTGAGTATTCCATGCAAACTTTTTATATGCTTACAAGAGACTTCTGAAGTACCCAGCCTCCTGTTTCCATAAAGTAGATACATCCCACGGCACAGGAATCAAAAGAGATCCTGCTTCTAAGCACCCAAGCCTGGGTTTCCAAAGGAAGTGAGCAGCTGCTAGTCCCGTTCTTCACAATTAGTCCCTGGATAATCAGAAGCTTTGATTAAATAAAAAACTACAAATGACTGGTGAATCCAAACTAAATTCGTTCTAGGGCATGAATTCCCTTTGTACCAAATAATTTACTCTGAACACAAACTCCTCTCCCCATGTTACCAAAAAAAAAAAAAAAAAAAANATGACTGGTGAATCCAAACTAAATTCGTTCTAGGGCATGAATTCCCTTTGTACCAAATAATTTACTCTGAACACAAACTCCTCTCCCCATGTTACAAAAAAAAAAAAAAAAAAAGCAGTCTTCTACAGTCCATTCTTTTGCAAGTAGTTTATGTGAAATGAGAGCCAGCTGGGCTTCACCATCTACAAATGAAACTGAAGATACTACCAAATTTCCTAATTAAAACAGAGAATACAATCAAAGCAAAACAGATTTGGACCACAATTCTTGCAACAGTTTTCTAATCCTTAGCCTAATTTACAACTACTATGAAACGTTGCATGCACTGGACAAAGTATAGGTGAGTAACTATTGTGGACTATTAAGTATTTTTCACAACATGACAGTATGTTCTGCAAAGCAGGCCAGAACAGATCTTTTTGTTGCACAAAACCTTGTTATAACAACTCTCCTTTCTTCTAAGTAACAAAAGGTTCTAATATGATTTTCCTTTTGTACATATGAAGTTTGCTAGCTAAGACCAGAAATTGCTCTATTCAGTTTCAGGCAAAATTACTATTTTGGATACATTCAGCTTCCTACCTTGAAGAACATCTTAATTCAAGAACTGTTTAACTAATCATTTATAATGTTTATGACTGAGGTTTTCAGGTCTAATATAACCTGTACTAACACTAAAATACTTTGTACATATACTTTTCATTTCAGAAGGCTACTTTCAAGAAAACAAAACTATTCACTTGACTCATTTTGATATTTTTCGGATGCAATAAACACATTCTTTAAGAAAATTACATATCCTACTTTCGTTGGTATTTTACAACTAGTCTGTGTTTCTGGTCCATATTAGTTGCTCCAAATGTTAAGTTTTGCTCTTCTTCTCTTCTTAAAACAATTATTAAAGTATGGATTACAAAAGAGCTTAGAACAAACACTTTACTTACATACGCATATATGCTTACATAACACTTGCATAAACATACCTTGAGTTCAGCTAGAGGAGGTTTGTTTGTTTGTTTGGGTGGAGGGGTGTGTTTGTTCTGTTGGTTTGGGTTTTAGTAGTAAGTACATTTAATGCACAGTTAACACGGGTAGATGGGGGTGTGTCTGAGTATCTGAGTTGAAGCTATTACCACATTTCCTACAGTCTCATGGTTTCTGCATGTCCATTGTTAACACACGTCCTGAACACATCTCAAGATCCAGTGACCTGTTATGCCATTTTTAGTCCTGGTCTGCTGGCTGACCATAAACCTGCCAGTGAAAATGTTTAGGGAGCGATGGCAATGCCACTGGAAGAACCATGCTTATGTGTTTTCTCACTTGTACCCTCACTGCAAAGTATATAGGGATGTTACAATCATAAAAAAAAACCAAAACACAAAACCACAACTTCATACCTTGGGTTGGGCATAAAAACTTGAAAAAGAGGTTTTCCGCATGAAAGAAAGGAATTGAATTAATACTAAATTTCAGGTAAGAGCTTATGTTAACTGCGTTGTGAAGACCTGCACTTAAACCTAGTAAGAACAGTTTTATGAAGCATATGGGAGTGTTATCACAGAATAGTTGAATCACAGAATAGCTGAGGTCGGAAGGCACCTCTTTGGATCACCTGTCATTTTCCAAGAGCTTGTTTTTATTAGTATATAGGTCAACATTGGCTGGAATGTCACCAAGGCACTGAATGTGTAAGACAAAAATGATTTAACAGAAATTTCATTATGAACTACAGAATGATAGAACATTTTAAGTAAAAGACGGAGAAGTTTTATGCAAGTTCTTAATACATCTCCTGTCTAATACTGCACACAGCAAATACAATCTAGATGAAATCCAAAAATGTTGTTTCCCAGGATGGTTTGTGCTGCTTTCCTACCTGTTTAAAATATCAGATTTACCTCCCTAAGGTATTTGTTAGAGAAAATTTTTCCTCTGGAGTGAAACATCAAAATACTTCCATTTTGGACCTGACTGCATTACATGCATTAGTTTTTCATCATCACTGAAACACATTCATAAATCTTACCGCAATGTCATTAGAATAAGATGTTCTGATTATGCTTTATTAAAGCAGATGCTACCATCTGCACTGTGGTGTAGCAGAATAAAAATATGATTCACTATATTCAAGAGACACTTGGCAAATATTTCCCCCTCTCAAACTAAGACTTCGGAAAGAAACTTTGTGTTGAAAATAGTGCAAGTTGAAAACAAAATGACTTCTTTGTATGAGCAGTACAGACAGAAACAAGAAGGCATCCCCAGCTAAGTCACCTCTGACAGTGGAGACCAACCAGGCTTGTTTTCAGCAGGGGATAAAGTAAAACAGCAGTTCCCATACTGACAGTGCTTGAAATCCAGATTAGAATCCAGCACAGATTTATCTTTAGTACTTTAACTGGCATACAATCTCTTGATCTTAAAGAGTAGGAAGACATAGCCAACAAGTGAATCATTCTCTATGAATATTCATACACATTACATCGTTGCTCTAATGAAAACAAGACTCACAGTCAGGATTTGATAAGCAACACTCGTAACAGAGCCAGGCTTTGGACCTGTCTTTTTCTCCCATCCAGCATGTCTCAGCTTTGAGCGTTCAGTCTTATTGCACCCCTCCAGCCTAATTCAAGATTTTGCTGAAGGAGAATTAGGCCTGCTGATCCGTTTTCTCCAAATTCACATCTGCTTCAGGAAACCACCATCAACCAACATGTACTTGTGTGTCTTATGCAAAAGACCTCTCATACAATCAGCAGTTCACACTCCACCGCTGCAACTTTTTGGAAGCCAGATACATCACTTACCATTCCAGGCATGTTGTCTGCCACATACTATCTGGTCACCATCAGGTTTCTTATCTTTCCACCTCTCTAAACTACAAAGTGCTCTATTTTCCCCTATATTAAATTCTCAACTTTTAACTTCAGTTACTTCAGGTTTTACCTGGAAAATTCAGCTAGACAGATGAACACACATTTTCATGTGGATATATATATAAAAAAAATTATATATCACATACACAGAGTCAAGAAAACACTAATGGCTCCCCGTTAGTTTGTTGATCACCTGGCAGAGAAATAATGTCCTGTCTTATGCATGTGAAGATACCAAATTTTCCTCTTTGATCAGTATGAAAATATGCAGCTCTTTGTCCTCCGTAGCCTTGGGTTACAGGTCTTCCAGAAATACTAGTAAGCTACACAATATTCATAACAATCTTGCTTTACAGGTTATCAAATTTGAGTTTAAAATCCAGGTCATGCTTACAGTCCTTTAAACCACTGCATTGTAACTTGGCAGATGCACAGTATAAACATAAAATCCACAAATTGACCTAGACTGGCAACAGTGCCATTAGGATTTACTTTTTATGTTTCTTTCAGAAAGGAATTATCTTTGTAATTTAACTCCTTTGTTCTCTGCATCAATGAATTGCCAAATAAGAGGAAAGTGCTATTGGGAAACGGTTTTATAGCAAATAAACACATGAAGATGCAGGGAAACAAATGAGGTAACTGTAATGTTACCAGGTCACAAGAAACTTGAAATAAAAGCATTGTGCTAAAACATACAGGCAGAGGCATCTAGCTACAAAAAAAGTACTTTTATTTTGCTGCTTAATATGCACCTGTGTAAAAGAAGAAGTACTATAAAATCCTGTAAAGGGGTGGCTGGAAGAAATTCAAGCTGTCACAGTTTATCGAAGACAAGTTATCACCTCAGAGCTGGTGCTTAGACAAAGTTAAAGAACAGATTGTCCAAAGGTGGGCGTCTCAGTTTCTGGAGCTCAGGTGAGTTAACAGCACAGAACAGACAAGAGCAAACTGGGGAAAATTTAGAGAACTTAACATAGTTCACAACTTAAACTTTCCAATTTTCAAGGGATCAAGTTATGAACAAAAATTATTTCATATGCATCTACTGAACTCTGGTAACTGATCAAGCATGCCTCCGAGGGCAGCCATTGCTGGCTAAACTTTATAGAGTAGCTTAGGAGAATTTCAAGATTATACTTTAAGAAGTTGAATTTACTGAACTCTGAGGATGAGGTGGCAAACTGAGATGACAAACATCTCCAGATATTTAATGATGCAACTTCGCTAACAGAAAAATGACTTCTGAAGGTTCTCATCTACTGCCCTAAACAACGCCATCTTCTCTTGCATTACTATTTCTACACTGCTAGGTACTTCTGGAAAATGCAGAAAAGCCTTGCTTGGTATAGTACATTGAATGATAGCATGCTTGCATCTATACTGAGTGAACATTATCACAAAACACATTTCTTTATGCGTTGATACACACATTGATAAACACAAAGCGCATTTCTCTGCTTTGATAAACTCTAAATCCTCTGAATCATACTACGGACATTTAAAGCAAGAAGATGGTTTCATCCTATTCCTGCAAATATCTTTTCTGGGGGGAGCGGGGAAGAGTGAAGGTGGATTTTTTGCTAACTAGCAAGTCCCAGTGAGGCTCTGCATTACCTGTACGAGCACAGTCCTTTGCTAGTCTTACCAGGTCAAGGCCCTCGTTTGTTTGAGCTGAAAGGCTCAAACAAATCCCTAGCTATGCAGAAAGGGAACTAAGTTTCTGGTCTGTCTCTGAATAGTCTAATAAGAGTGAAAGTAGTATCTAGGGATAAGCGCTTTATAGGTTTTTGTGGGAGTTTGTTTGTTTTGAAAAGAGGGAGACTGGAAAGAGGCAAATAGGAAACAAATGAGGTAAATGAGAGCTAGAAGCAGAGCTCTCAGGGAAAAAAAAAAAACAAACAAACAGGTGGGTCACTATCTTGTTCATTTTCCCATGTTTTGCACTCATAGCACATTCTCTCTCAGCCTTTCCCCCTTGCTCGCTGACCCTATCAAAGTGTTCAGGGAAGGTGATTCTTAAGGTATTCGCTCAGTCTTTTCCATCTGCTCTCTTCCCATCCTCCATTCAAGCGCACTCTACCACAGTAAGTCACATTATGCTGTCTTAGAGCCTGCACAGACAGTTTAGCGTGACAGAGAGACTCAGTGTAGCAGAAGCACAACAGAGGAAACAGGGAGAATCGATTCAAGAACTCAGAAAGCACTTCTCTAGTCTACGCCTACACCGATGTATCCTCTCTTTGTTTACATACATCCCTTGACCACTTTTCCACACTGCTGGCCATGTTGACAAAGATGAAGTTAGATCAGACACAATAGGAGTGAGGGGAGGATAGTGCTTATTATCCCATCCCTACTTATTCCTTCCCTACTTCCTTCCTGTCCTCCCTGCTTCTAGCATAGTCCTCGTATGCATGGGGTTGTTGGAGTGAAATCAAGATGGCAGCAGCAGTGCCCTCTGCCACCATTCCTCTAATTCCTCAGCTTCCTGGGACAGGAGATGAAAGCAGCACGGGAACACAGAACCAGGGAACAATGCTCCCAGCCCAATTCCTACCATGCTTCAGCCACAGAGATGAATCAGTTTCTTTCCCCTCCCTTTAATTTGGCGCTTTCCATAGGGCAGAGTCTCAGATGCATGACAGATAAACTGCTATGTGTTTTGCCAAGACACTTGATTATAACCTGGCTTAGGCAAATAAATCCTTGAAGTTTTCAAAAGCGATGCTAACATTAGTTCAAAACAGTTACAGGCATATCATGTGTGTCTACAACAGATATAAACATCAGCAGTCAGTGGAAAGATTACACACAAGCTATCCCTCAGCTTATTACNCTCATAGCACATTCTCTCTCAGCCTTTCCCCCTTGCTCGCTGACCCTATCAAAGTGTTCAGGGAAGGTGATTCTTAAGGTATTCGCTCAGTCTTTTCCATCTGCTCTCTTCCCATCCTCCATTCAAGCGCACTCTACCACAGTAAGTCACATTATGCTGTCTTAGAGCCTGCACAGACAGTTTAGCGTGACAGAGAGACTCAGTGTAGCAGAAGCACAACAGAGGAATCAGGGAGAATCGATTCAAGAACCCAGAAAGCACTTCTCTAGTCTACGCCTACACCGATGTATCCTCTCTTTGTTTACATACATCCCTTGACCACTTTTCCACACTGCTGGCCATGTTCACAAAGATGAAGTTAGATCAGACACAATAGGAGTGAGGGGAGGATAGTGCTTATTATCCCATCCCTACTTATTCCTTCCCTACTTCCTTCCTGTCCTCCCTGCTTCTAGCATAGTCCTCGTATGCATGGGGTTGTTGGAGTGAAATCAAGATGGCAGCAGCAGTGCCCTCTGCCACCATTCCTCTAATTCCTCAGCTTCCTGGGACAGGAGATGAAAGCAGCACGGGAACACAGAACCAGGGAACAATGCTCCCAGCCCAATTCCTACCATGCTTCAGCCACAGAGATGAATCAGTTTCTTTCCCCTCCCTTTAATTTGGCGCTTTCCATAGGGCAGAGTCTCAGATGCACGACAGATAAACTGCTATGTGTTTTGCCAAGACACTTGATTATAACCTGGCTTAGGCAAATAAATCCTTGAAGTTTTCAAAAGCGATGCTAACATTAGTTCAAAACAGTTACAGGCATATCATGTGTGTCTACAACAGATATAAACATCAGCAGTCAGTGGAAAGATTACACACAAGCTATCCCTCAGCTTATGTCTTATTACTGGGGACCTGAAATTATTTTATATATTAGAAATTATATTATAGGGTTTTTTACATATTATTTTTTCCTCATATTCTGGTACCAAGCTATACTTGTTCTGAAGACCAACTGAAGGTTCTTTTGAGTTCTCCCTCTGCTCTAACTTATACTGGGTTTCCTTTAGGTTCAAGAGGCCCTTACAATTGCTTCCAACTGGAACTATCAGTAAATGGAGGGTAAATCCATACCATTGAAAAACAACCCATATTTTCTTAGGTTTGTCCCAATTTGTCCTTTCTCTCTCCTGGTATACTGAGCTCTACTTCAAGCATTTCTCCATTAGGAAGATACAAAGAAGCGTAAAGATTTATTGGTTTTAGCTAAGTTCATACAGCAAATCCAAATCAAAGTCAGGAACGCAAAGTAAATCGATAAATGTGGAAAGCTGAAATTCAGCCTTCTTTGTTCTCCCACCTACTCTTTCAACATTTCCACACGAGTTTCAGAACGAAGCCCTTCATGTACCTGTTCACATACTGCTGTTTAAAAAACCAACGAAAAACCAAAATCCCCCCGAGAAGTGCCCCTCGCTTGTCTGCCCTCCTGCCAAAACACTGCAATTAAAAATCTGAAATCGCAGAAGACATTTACGACTATGGAAATACAATGCGTCGTACATGCAAATCTTCAAAAGCACATCTTGCACTTCACCTACGTACAGTCAGATCCGCGGTTAGTGACCTACCAAATTAATGCTTAGCATCTTATTTTCCCCCATGCAAAACTGAACAAATGATCGTACACGCAGGGGTGCGATTCCTTACCCTTTTTGTAAATGTTACGGGGGAGGTATTTTGATCATAGCAGCACGATAACACGAGTGCCGGACGATGAAACCGGAGATCACTTGGTATCTCCTCATACTTCTACCTCCACACTGGCAAAAGGGCCCACGCTAGCCAAGTTCATCTTCCAGCTGTTCATCTCTGAACATCCTTTTAAGCACCTCGTTTCCCCCCCAGACCTCTTTGCTCCGTAAATTTCCAACTACGGACCGGGGGCGGGGAGAGCACCTCGCGTCCACTTCACAGAGCTCGGCTGCAACCGGCTGGCGTTACCGGCAGCAGCGTTTCCGAACCGACTGTTCTACGTCAATGAAACGGTTTGTTTACTGAGCTGCTAGCTGAACTCAAGTTTCAAAGCTCTGCTCGCTGCGAGAATAAATACTGAACTTACAGGAGCCGCGTCTATTTAAAAGTCTTCTCAACAGGACGGAGTCCTTAAGCCAAGAGCAAAGTGTTTAAAAAGGAGAAGCGGCCGGCGCGGCAGTCCCATCGGCGGCAGGAGTCGCGAAGGGCCCCCCTTTTAACACGCGGCCCGAGCGCCCCGGGAGCCGCCGGGAGCCTGCGTGCCCCGCTGCCCTGCCTCCTGCCCGGCGGTGCCCTCGACC
>VZSC01005437.1:131975-150518 GCA_013398225.1 Steatornis caripensis
GCAAACCCCTCGTGTCAGCGTAAAATCAAGGCTGTGCCAAGGCTCCTGGCCACGGAGCACGGCCTGGTCTCTGACACGCCGGACAGGGGAGGCAAATCCTCTTTGAAGGCTTCCACCGGGCTCCTGGCTGGCGCCTCACGGCCTCCCCGGCCTCGTGTGCCTCCGTTGCTGCGGGTGCGATGTGTCCCGCAGGAACTGGTGAGGTGCGGCTGGCCGCGCTGCAGCCTTCGACGCCTTGGCTCCACCGGAGCCTTTCCCGTCGTCACCTGACTGCAGAGATGGAGACCGGGTGTTACCAGCCCGTCAGTAAATGTCAGTGTGAAGGGAAGGGTTTGGGCAACTTGCCTCTCCACCCGCCCCCTATTTCTGAGTTTTATTCCTCGTATCATTATCACTAGAAGTAGAGCAACTGATTAAAACTATGTTGTTTTAAATAGTGGTACCCGTCATATTTTTGGTGCGTATTCCTCCGTACCAGGGATTTTCTAGGTTACCAAAAATGTTCTGTTATTAACTGAGAAAAACAATCATTCTCCAAAGCAATCCTTCTTTCTCCAAAGATTTAAAAGCCGATCATTTTTATACTGAAAGCACTTCTTATCTATTTTAATTCTGTTAGTAAAATAATAGCATAGTCCATTTATATTGGTGTAAGTGTTTCATGTCAAATTTCTGTTGACTCCTGTTTTAAAAACATTCTCTAATGCTATGTTTATGATTGCAAAAATCTCTAGTACAGGAAGTCTCCAAAGAATCAAGCGGGTAAAACAAAGACTCACACTCAAAAGGTGTACGTTTTTCTTCTGTCTGTAGAGATTCCAGGATTACTTCTAGAAATATGAAAAGTGCTACAAGCTTTGGTTACCAGGAGTTTGTTGGTCACTTTCAGTCTCTTGCTGATCCAAAATCTGACAAGGGTTTCTGTTGTCTGGTTTCTAGCCAAACAGGTCATCCCACACTTGTGATACTGACACAGCTCTTTCACAGCACGCACGGGCTGAGTACTTCTGTCAGTTTTCTAGGGAGTTGGCTAAACAAGAGCAAGCGTTTAGCAGAAAGTGAGATAAAGAGTTTCCAGGACTTGTAACATCCACAATGTAATTAACGCACACTTTTCACTGTTTGTGGAGTGGCTGGATTTCAACCACTGCTGTTTGCTGTCTTCCCTCTGTGATGATGTTGACTTCCATCTAAATGGTCTAAGCTTGCTTAATATGCGTGCTCTTTTAATGTAATTCTGTTACAATAATTATCCTGGATTTTAGAATTTCCTTTTGCCTAGCATAAGCTTGTATTTGGAACGCTAAAACGTTTTGTTCCCTGTTACCAACTGATGTGCTCTCTGACCTGGTGAAGAGTTACGTATGATTTCAGTTTTCTTTTAAGCTTATGCATGAGACCAACACCATGAATCACATACCAGATATTCCAGATAAAGAATTGGACCTCACTTACAGAGCAAACATGCCTAAGGTGGGAGAGAAGTGAAGTAGAACGCCTTTGAAACATTTCTGAACATGCTAAAGAATAATTAAAACTGGCAAGAATCCACGGGCGGTGTGTTAATTTGGCATGCTTTTGAATTTTCTTGTCTTTCCTCTCAGCTTTGAGGTAGTCATCTTAAATAGGTCACATAAAGGAGTGGTCGAAATTATAATGGTTGATAACATTTGCATCTTTCGTAATACTACTACCAAAAAGTATTACTGTAGCACCTCTTGTTGCAGTATCATTAAGCCATTTGGGAAAGGGTCAGTGGAATTTAGAACAGTCTGGGCAAAGCAGGGAGTCTTTTTCAACGCCAGCCTCGTTTCCCATCCTTTCCCCCAACTAGCCCTACTGGTGGTCTAGGACAGGTGTCTGGGTGACTTTCCAGATGATGGAAGGAGCTTCTGGGACCTTATTTACTCCATTATGGCCATGTAGGGTTGTTACATCCTTTCTTGTTTATTTCTGACGGGGAATAGTCAAGACCCTGCTGGTACATGCTGTACTTCAGCATTTTGTTGGGAAAAGCAGTGTTGGCCAGTGCGTGGGAAGGCAAGCACGGCCTTGCCCGAGTGCTGTGAAGGGAAAGGACCTGGAACAGAGAGGCTGCGCAATTACTGCCACTCCCTTGGAAAGCACAGGCTGAGCATAGAATACAAACCACTGTCCCGCTACTGGTTCAGTATTCTTGTGTGATTATTTCACTGTTCTGTTCTGTATTGTCTGATATATTGAGTGCTGACACTACTGTAATATTATTGTACCACTGGAAAGCAGAGAGAATCCTAATTTTGGACTACCTCTAGCTTGTTGATCCTGTCTCTCCTGTTTAATACCATTTTAATTGAAGTGGATTAATTCTGCATCTCTCAGTGTAGTGGGTTTTAGAAGCACTCCCTCAGCTGTCCTGGCCTCTTGGCTAATTACCATTCCAGAAGTCCCCCCTTCAATAAGAGTGGTTTGTTTCTTTTCTGCAGTAGTGCAGACACATTACTGTCACAAAGCTGGCATTGTGTTAAGTCTTTGCCTCTCTTTTATAACAATGAAGCTTATTTAGGGAGAGCAGAACCATCCTTCTCAGAAAAAAACTATGAAAAAAACATGTTAGGAACCCCCAAAAGAGAGCACTGCTGGACACTGCTCTACTGACCATCTTCATTTCTTCCGTCTCAAAAATCAGTGGAAAGTTATCTGTGAGATCCCAGGTTTTGCTCTATAACTGTTTATCTCAACTAGATATAATGACCAGGGTGTATTTTTATTTTGTTAAAAATTGAGCACAACTGTCTGAGTTTCTCTTCCTCAATGTCACAGTCACATTATGGGTCATGCTGACAATTCTGAGAGGCCCTGTATTTGAGTTCAGGCCATGTTCCTGATCCTGCAAGTATGCCTGAATGGTGCTTAGGCTTAATGCTTGTTAGTGGTTCTTTCGTATTCACTGCTTGGTCTGTTACTGGATTGTATATAAAAGTGGCAAAATGATTCATAGTCACTGAACGGTACGGACCGAACCAGTCACTTAGATCAAGGCTCTAAATGGCAGTGCTTCCTAGGTAGAAGCTCATGGCTAAAAGGCGGGAAGAAACATTCATGTTTTGATACATCGATTTGCAGCTTATTCCAAATTGCTGTTTTATTTGCCAAAAAGTTTTTATAAAACAAACTTTAATTTTACTGTTTATAAAGGAGAGTAAATGAGCTGCAAGTAACGTAGTCTAAATTCAGTCCCAACCATTCTGATTTGTTATTACCAATTCGCTCAAGAATTCTCACAAGAGATACTCAAGACCTCATGTCCGTCTTTATCAAAAGCTTTACTCCAAGAAGTCTACAGCAAAGGTTAGTCACAGTGTGATTTCACTGTTTTCCACAAATCACAGTACTCGTATTCATAGGCTATACAGGCTATGAAACACCAGCATTAAAACAATGAATAAACGTTGCGATGCAGGACTGTGAAAGCTGCAAGTACTGTGTAGTCTTCCTGTTTGTGAAAAAACGAGCCATTTAAATACTCAGAGCTTTCCATTCATGCAGATTCAGTTAAATCAGCTGTCGACAGGAAAGAACGGATTGGAGAATCCTTCCCCATCAACTCCATAAAGCTAATCCATTAGGTTGCATTAGAAGGTGCAGCCTGCCTTGTCTTTAACAGAGATTTGTGGCCAGTCGTGTTACCAATTTCCTCTGGTAACGTGTACAACCTTCTCTTATCTTTTGAAACCTCTTTTTGTAACATACGTGGTGTGCTCTTTTTTAATGGCTAAGATATGGTTGTGTGGGTTTTTTTCCCTTGTCATTATTTGGTGGAGTTAACGTGAAATATTCAAGATCAGAGTTCAAATAAAGATTTTTTTTTTTTTTTGTCACTACATAAAGTTATGCTTGAAACTTTATTGGACTCCTGCAGGACAGCTACAGCTACTTGATACTAAAACAGAACTTATTTTTTTCTCTCTCACAGTTTAGAGCATAACTGTTCTGTAGCAGTACACATGATACAGAAGTCTTTTCAGATATCTCTTACTAGGACCACTGAAATACACTTTTTTAAAAGAACCCCTTAATGTATAGATAGTTTTCTTAGAGAGTGCTATACTTCTTAAGCTGTTTGTTTTTCCATTCTTCTGTTTAAATTCCAGAAGTTTTTATGGACACATGCAGTTCTTAAAAAAGACTTTCAGGAACATACTGTTACTTTTGGCCAGCATTTTAAAAAACATTTAAGCAAGCCATTGATCTGGCCACTTGCATGTAACTAACTGGAATTATATCCGAGACAGCTGTAACCATCTAAATTTAGCTAGTGGTGCTACAAGGACAGAGCTCCATCTAATGTTCAGCTTTTAAATCAAGGAGTGAGTGATCTTGAGAGTTTTTGGAATGAACATTCTTGGCTCCCAGGTAAATACTAGCTCCATATGTTGAGGCATTTTATAAATTTTAGGGTTGGCAAGCCTATCACAGTAAATTAAAAGATAATGGAGGGCAGGTGCAGTCTCTTCAGGCAGACACAGCTGTTCAGAACATCTGCATTTGCTCTAAACCATCAGGCAAAGGCTGCCTTATTGCAGCTTGGAAAATAAAGCTTATACTGTAAGTTACGCATGCTTATGTATAGAGAATACAGTACCATATAAGCTGTTATTCCGTCTCCTTTACTGAGGCAATTTTGAGTCATGGGACTTGTTTCAGTGGGACTGAACTCATAACACTGGGGAATTCGGCATTTGTCTAAATTTGTTGCATTAAGGAGTGGTAGGAAAAAAACACGTACTGGATAGTATTGTGAATTACGTAAGACATTATTAAGCTGTTTCTTGACTCAAAATATACCCATTGTTCTATTATCTTTTTGTGAAAGCTTCTAGCCAGCATTTAGTTTTGATTCAAGTAAGAGGTATTTCTTGTAAGATCTTTCTTATTTAAAAAATACACACAAAATCCTGTACCTTCAAACTTAGCAGAGAACGTAACAGCAGAAAAATTCCAAGTTTGCCTTACCTGAAAGTTTTGAGACAGGAAACAAGGGTCTCTGTCCTCTCTTCTTCCCACGTAAAGTTCTTGATTGTCTTTGATTGTTATGGTTGCTGTCACACAGTTCTTTTTCTTATAATCGTACATACAGATGCAATAAGTCATGCCTTCACCTTTGTTTTAGACGCAGACCTTAGGCAGTTCCAGCCGATGCTATTTGGCATTATGATTCAGTTAGTGTGATATAACAAAGTACTCTGTGCTTGCTTAGCTGCAGAAATGAGCCGTGGCGTGTGACTTGTTGCAGCTCTCAGGCAGTAGAGATTAGTTTAAGCCACTTTCATCTAACCTCTAAGTTAGCAAGAGCAGGCAGCATCAGTTATTGTGACTCAGCTGATAATGCAGGAACTTGGCCACGTGCCTGAGCTCTTGATTTGTTTACTGATCAGCTTTCTTTTGTTGTTTTCTGATGTTTGCTAAAATGTGACTCCACAGAGGATGAATGATACTTTCTGTGGAGATTAGAATAGAGTGGGCAATGTATCAGTCAAGTATAACCGAGTCTTTGCTGATAGACATCTTAAAATTACTTGAAGGGTTAGCCTGCAAGCAGTCACTAAGATCTATTGCAAAAAACCCCATAACAACCCAGCAACAGAAACAAGCAGCAGGTTGCTATCTCTAATGATTGTCTTGGATCCAGTAGCTGATAACCTGTATGTGTGTACCATAACATGCATAGCTTGGAGTAATTAACCATGATTGACATGCAACAGGAACTCCTAGATTTACAGATTCTCTGGGGGTATGTAGCCTGTTCTACACAATACAAGTTTTGTGTCAAAGAGCCCTTCTTGACTTTGTGGTCTGACTTTTAGCTATTTCCCTGTAGCCTGTTCCCTTTGTTTTTCTCTCTACCTTCAGAGATAAACTTTGTGGTTTTCTGAAACTTGTTCTAGCACCTAAGAACTATTTGTCTATCTGCCAGACTGCAGCTTTTCAGCAGTTCTTCACTCTTAGGTTTTTGGGTTTTTTTTGGCAATGTATCCCTTTTCTCTGTCCTGGCTTTGAGCTGTAAGCCTAGTTTGTAGATGACTGCCCCCATCTTGGTCACTATGCTTTCATTAGATTTTAGAAGTCACCAGAAAAACGTCTCCTGATATGTTTTTATTTTTTAAATTAGCTAGGAATCTAAAGTCTCATATCATGAAACTTGACTATGGCCATGATAATTAATTTTCCAATGTATTGTCTATAAATTTGCAGCTAATTACAAGAAAGAAATTCAATATAAGTGATGAATATTTGAATTAATGGCAGATTTTGTGTAAATTTGAAAGTATTACCCCTGGTATGATAAATCGTATCAAGCCACTTAAAAATTCTTCTTTCTCTTGTATGGAGAAAACAAATAATCATGTTCTTTTCACTCAAATCAAGATACATGTCTAGCGTACTTTGTGGTCTCTGTACAGACACATGGATCTTACCAGAAACTAAAGTCTCAGGGTACATCTCCATGGTTGGAGGTAAACAAATCCAAACCAGTCTTCAGTGTGAGCTGCCTATATATACATTTCCAGTTAGGAAATCAGAGAGACATTCTTTATGAAGCATGCATTTCCTGCCCCCTCCCTTACCTGTACCATTCTTGGGGGGAAGAACTGGGCTGCAACTTGGTGGTAGAAGTTGTACAGCCTTCACGTGCCTTTATACCACATTGGGACTGGAGCTGGTAGGAAACCATGTGAAGTACCAGCATGAGCCCTCTCGGGAGGGTTGTTTTTAGCTTGATCACAGTGCCGCAGCGGCAGAAGTTTTGGTTGATTCCAAGAAAACCCATGTTCCACTGCAAATTACCTCTAAATTCTGTTGTGATTTTCGTGCTGGTTGCAGCTATATAAGCGTCTAAACAAGCTTACATCTGTTTAAAAACTAAAACCATTTCTTCAGTGCTTTACCGTAATTTCTATTAGCCCAAATAAAACCAGAATTTACCATGGAAAAAGTTATTCGTGAGCACTGTGGATTTTGACATTTGGGCAGTTTGCAAGCCTTTTCAGGTGGTTTGCAGTTTAATTTTATTATACACACTCAAACTTAGCTAAGATGTGTATGTTACTGTGTGTTATGATAACATTATTATATTCTCTGCAGCTTCTGAATGTGAAGAAGAATGTCTTTGACTTGTTATGTTAGTAAATAGGAGTTTTTGTCTCCCAAAAATTCCTCTCTGAACAGTGAATACTCATGGTCAGTCATCTTTATTGTGCCTCTGATGTTCGTTTTAGTGGAAGTGCTCTGCTCTTGTCATGGAACTAGATTTCTTTGCATATTTATAATCCTCATGATCCCTAGTTTTTTCCTAAATATGAATTTACATCAAACCAAAAGAAGTACTTCAGTATGAAGAACTTGTTGGTATGATAGTGGCTGTATTCCTGTCATAACTGCAGGGTAAGACAGTGGCTTTCTGCATCCTGACCTGACTTGTGACTCATAGGTTCAGCCTGAGAAATTTTTCACTTTTTGCTATTGTAAACAATTTCTTTCTGCTCCTAAGATCTGTTGTGTGCTAATTAGCTGATATAGTCAGAAAAGGGTTTACTACTTTTAGGCTCCTTTAAAAAACACAGCTGTATTTTTTGGTCTTAAAGCCTAGTTCACCATTCGTAGAGAACCTAAAATGCTTTGTTCAGTACAATTGTACACAGATGAAATATTTGTTTCCCTGAAGTAATGGAATAAGTAAGGATATGAATTTACCTTTTTCTTTGTCTTGCTTGTGCATTGTCAGATATCAGGATTCTCTTTTTGTAAACACATTGCATTCCTTTTTAAAAAGTATTCGTATCTTGTTTATGAACATTCCTTGTTGTTTTTCTTGTATAGTCAGTCATGTGATGTATTTCCTCACTGAACAGTCAAACAAATTCTTTTAGCATAGACACAAACGAGGGTGAAATTAAAATGTGATTTTTATGAATACTAATACTTACAGTGTTGAAGTTAATTTGATGTTGTGAGTAATATCAGACAAATATAATGACAGGCAATGTTAATGTAAATATTCCACCAAAACGTTTGCTGTAGCTGGAAGGATATCATAAGTGGCACCTTCCTTGCTTTATATCTCCATTAGAGGGAGTCACTAAAATCACAGCTAGTAAAATCAACTGCAACTTAATTGTGCTGCCTGGATTTCAGTGCTGTGCTATGTCTGGTAAACCCAAGGAGGTTTATGTTGCAGGAGTAGCTGGATGGTTGTGGGGAGAACTCAAATGTTTTCATTTAAAAAACCCCAGATCTCTTGTACCCTTCAAGAAAAACAAGATGCTTTGTTCCAGGTTATGTAACAAGCTTAAGATACATGGTTTTACGGTTCTGATTTCACCTGGAAAACCACAATGGCATATATGAATTGTTTTGTATTTGTAAACATACAAGTATATTGCCATTGCCAACATATTTTAAATTGCTTAGATAGAAAAAATGTACGTCCTTTATATCTCTTGGTCAGTAAAACAAAACATTGTTTTCAGTACAAATTTGATAAGAAAAAGATTTATTCAAAGTATATATCATATATTTATGGTATTAGTAAGTTGGGCAACCAATGATATTTATTTGAAATTTAATAAGAAATTATTTGTTGACAGGACTGACTAGGAGTGTAATTGTATCAAATGTGCAACAAGGATGGGAATATGTCACTTTTCTTCTAATACTAATGCCATGAAAAGGATACAGGGCAGCCTGGAGGCTGTTGCAGGTTGTCTGCATGCAAGCCCTGTAAACTTGGAGCAATACATTTTGACTTTACTGCTGTCGTTAATCCTGCAATTTTATGTTTGTGTTTTGTGGCCAAACGATTGAATAGGAAATGCATTTGTTTCTGGATGTAGTCACTAGCTTTCAAAATAGTGGAGGAAACAAGCAATTCGTAGCGTTCAGCAAAATTGCTTCTGCTGAAAAGATTACTGAAATAAGGGGTTTTTTTATGTCCCGATAGGAGATAACGTTTTCCACAGTGATATGCCTTCTGCACACGCTTCAGAGCTGATTGCCTTTGGGATTGAAATATCTGATTTCAGACCGTTTCCTCAGTTTTCTGGATCCATATAGAGAAGAGCTAATGCTTTAAATCAGAATGTGCAACTATTCTAAAGAAAACCTTTTCTGTCAAAGTTGTTTTTACCAACTGCATATGTGGCACTGGAAAGCTGGCATTAAATTGGTCTGCATCTGGCAGACGCATTAAAATTGCTTTTGGAAAAATATAGTGTGAGCATAAAGCCAAAGTAAATCTTTGTTGCTTTTACAGGGTGAGCCATCCATCCCCATGGCACAGTATCGATTTCAAATTGAGTATGTACACAGGAAATTACATTGTCTCCTAATCCTCAGTTGAAGTAAATGATAGTGCAAGCAGTGTGAGACGGGGCCTTCAAAAGAAAAAGCAATTGGGCATATGTGTTGTTTAAATTAAATATTCTGATAAAACTAGATTTAAAATCCCACAAAAGTGCTTAATTCTTCCTGGATATTTGTTAATGGTTACAGATAATTTCAGGCATTACAAGGGATAAGGGAAAAAGCGCAAAGTTTAAGATCAGTGCTGGTCCCAAAAATGCTGTAAAGAGGATTACTTATCAAATAGTATTTGGCTAACAGACAAACATGTAAGAAGTTCATGATCTAACTCATTGCATTAGCAATCAATGTTTATGTGTTGGATTCTTTCCTTTTCCAGCTAACTAAGAAAATTATTATTAACTTCAAGGTCACAAAACAATCTGGTGTAATAATCCTCTATTTAAATGACTGTTACTTGCACATCCTAATAAAAATACTGTTTTTAACCTCATGTATCGCAAACACTGGACAAAAGAACCCAGGTAAGAGTTATAAAATGATCTATGTTTTAATGGTTTTATAGCAATCACATATTTCAAAGCAAATGAATGCAACATCAGATCACACAGACTGACTATCCCATGTACAAACACAGAAAGATTGGTTTGTCAAGTGATTTGTCTCAGCTTTGGAGCTTCACCAGTTTTCAGGAGGGGCACAGATTCTTACAGAGCAAATAGACACCTGACATTATGCTCATTTTTCTCAATTAACTTCCCAGGATGGCTTAGATAGTGCCCAGAGACCACTCATTCTCTCTGCTGGTAACTACTGTTGTGATCAACAACCTGTCAAAATGCAACATTACCCAAACCTTTATTGTTCCAGACAGAGGAAATTGCAAGTCTCCTGCCATGGAAAGTTTCTAAGATAAAAAGGTCTGTGCTAAGGTTCACTAGCCTTGTAGTCAGAGAATTTTCTCATGTCTAACCTGACTTCAGTTTGAATTATTTATATCAGAGATATGGAGACAGATGCTTCTCTTTTACTTTCCAATAGCTTTTTACATGTTTGAAGCTTGTCTTATTTGTAATTGTGCAGTTGGTCATTCGTGCCTGAGTATAGCTCTTTGCTCGTGTCCTTCCTGAATTACATTCCAGTTTTTTCTGACCATTTTCCAGACTAATTCTGGTAGAAGTGAGTAGGCCAAAAATTCAGTCCTTAACAACAGCTAGATGCAGAGCGAGTTGGTTTAGCTCACAGCAAACAGCACTTAGGTAGCACAAATGGGACGTGATTGTTGGGTGGTATGGACCTAAGGCAACAAACAACTGGGCTGCTGCTCGGCCTGTGTTCTTTAGGAATCTCATTGGCCTCTTCAGGAAAACAGGTAAAAGGAGTATTTCTACAGTATGTACCAATTTCAAGTCTTTGAGCTCACGGTTTGAGAAAACTTTAGGGGCTGAAAATGACTATAGATGTGATAAAGTCAGGATTTGATAGTGTAACTTTCTATGGCTATGTTTTTTACTTTGAATTCATATTAGTATTAAANGGCCTCTTCAGGAAAACAGGTAAAAGGAGTATTTCTACAGTATGTACCAATTTCAAGTCTTTGAGCTCACGGTTTGAGAAAACTTTAGGGGCTGAAAATGACTATAGATGTGATAAAGTCAGGATTTGATAGTATAACTTTCTATGGCTATGTTTTTTACTTTGAATTCATATTAGTATTAAAAGTAAAAATACAGTTTAAACAACACTGAAACTCCTTGTGTTAAATAATCTCCATACTCTGTGTAGGTATATCTGACCTTGGGTAGGGAAAGATGTAGTTGTTTCAAACGAATTAAGTTTATTTCATATTCCTTTTTCTGGGTTTAGGGCTCAATATAGCGCAAGTATAATAAAAAAGTTTTATCTTTGTATATGCAATGCGAATGCATGAAAAGTTCAAATAGCTTAAAGAGCCACAGGTCGCAATATTTGCCTTTGGGAGGAGCTATTTCTTCAGAATTAGGAGAGGTGTATCTTAATGGTTTCTGTTTTGCAGTTTCTTTTCTAAGTTTCCATGCACCTCTTTGCAGCAGTGTCCTCTGGTGGCAAGCACACAAGATGGGAAACAGCACACGGGGGAAAACATGCACTGTTACATAGCAGAATGACAGTAAGCATGTAATAGTTGCATTGCTTAGTGATAAACACGTGTGTAATAAACATGTTGTGTGTGGTTTTCTTATATAGTGGCTGTTTGCATGAATGCTATAAAGGACTCTCATCCTCCAGATCTAGACAGATGTAAATGAAGGAGAAAAAGAGAAAGGAAGATTATTTTCTGGGAAACAAGCATATCTTTCATGGGCAGTGTAAAAATAAACCTAGTTATACTGGCATAATTTACACCATGCTCCTAGCATCAAGCTCTGCTATACTAGTAAAGCAGTGGCTTTTAGCATACAGACCACAGATCCTTGGCATCCACAGAATCTGAAGAAGAAAGCACCCTGTTGTCAGGAAGCTTAAATTCATCATATAGGTGTCAGTAAATCAGAGGGCTGAAAACCCCCCTGTCTATGATAATTCCGATTGCTTCAAGTGCAGACAGGACATAATCCTGGTAGATTATCCTGACCTGAGCCAACCCTCTGCAGAAGAGCTGGCAGAAAGAACGGAGGGCATGGAAGATGAGGAATATCTGTGCAATGAAACCCTGCTATCTAATCTCACCATGGGAAGGGGTGGTCATGATTTAATGCAGAAAAGGGACGAGGTAACTGGTGTCACTGAAGAGGAGAGGGACCTTTATCACAGCCAATGTGTTGAGGAGTGCTGCTGTTGTTACAAGGATGACAATCTTGCTATCGTAGTGGAGAACCCTGGATTCCACTCTGAGAGCTGCAGTGAAGCAGAAGAGCCAACCCAAGAGGACCTGTCTGTAGAGTCTGAAATTAAAAATGCAGCACTGAAAAAGCTGGTTCAAGTGAAGTAGACAGAGAAAGTGCAATACGAAAGGTCTTGAGTAATTGTCTCATTGGCCGGCTCTTGCTCTGTTTTACTTTGTGGCAGGAGGGAGCAGCAGCAGGAGGAGGAGGGGGCTGCCCCAGCCCTTTGCTCTGTGGTGGAGCCCAGCCACTGCCCAGGTGCCAAGGCAAGCGGGCTCCCACCGCAGCAGGGTCCTCTTTGGACAGCCCCTGTCAGCCCACTGCAGGGAGGACAGCACGTTGCCCCAGCCATCCAGGTAAGCCAGCCTGGACAGGGGGTCCCCAGCCCTCTGGCTGCTGCAGAGGCAGTGTCCCCAGGGGCTCTGGGGATAGAGAATTAGACCGAAGAAACTGAAAGAGAAAAGAGGCCTAGGGAGAGGAGAGAGAAAGCCAAGCAGAAAGAAAAAAAGGAAGAGAGAAACAGAGAGGAAACTAAAGTCCCCAAAAACCAGGTGATACATAGGAAAGCAATTACTCACCACCAACAGACCGATGCCCAGCAAGGCCCTGAGCAAGGACAGCCTCTGCCAACCTCCACCCCCCCAGTTTTATTGCTGAGCATGACGTCATATGCTGTGGGATATCCCTCTAGTCAGTGGGGGTCACCTGTCCCAGCTGTGTCCCCTCCTCCCCTGCTGATGGGGCAGTCAGAGGAGCACCAAAGCCCTTGACACTGTGTAAGCACTGCTCAGCAAGAACTAGTGTCTCCCTGGGTTAGCAACGCTGCAGTCAGCGCAAATGCAAAACATGGCCTCACACAATCTACTAGGAAGAAACATAACTCTCCCAGCCAAAACCAGTACAGAGGAGCGGGAGCTACAAGTTGCAAGTTATGAATGAGAGAAACAGTCAGTTAGAAACCTCAGGAACTGGGTGGTGAATGAGCGAAACCACATGTTATACTGCTTTGTACAAAGGGGGTTGAGGCGTTGTTTGCTGTGGTTCGTTGTTTTCTTTCCTAATGAGCTCCTAAAATCCTGTTGACTTTACAGAGTACGTTGCCCCGTAAATGGGAGAGATCTGTCTGGGATGAGCAGACGAGAGATGCTCTCTCACGTGGTGGGATGCAGAAAATACGGGATGCATGTTGAGCAACTCAGAAAGCACAAAACATGAAGCTGGTGTTAAAAAGTTGGAGTTAAGGAACAAATCTCTGGACTTTGTCATCAAGGTTTGTCCTCTTTCTCCCTGTCCCCCAACAAGAGGTAGCCTTCCCATTTTGAAAAGCGGTAAGGTGCATTTGTCATCCTCATTGCAGTGGCCCAGGGAGAGCTGCACACAGAGGAAGAGACTGACTGTGGATGTCCCAGGCATGGGGGAGGCCACACATACCACTGACTGAGTCACAGTGGCTTAGGGACCTCCTTGCTAAGCTGCATTCGTGCTGATAGGAAACCCAGGCTGCAAGTCCTTGCCCACAAAATTGCTGACAGAAAAGTGAAGACCGGCTCTGTTGAGCACCAGAAGGCAGGACCATGCACAGGACAAGGACAGGGAAACAGTTGTGGTGCCCAGTTCCCCACTGCCACAAGAACTCATCATAGGGTCACATCTCAGGACTGATTTTGCTCCCTCTTCAAGCTCTCGTGGCCCTCAAGAGGCTATACCAGTATTTGAGGCTGGTCTAGGTTCTGCCAGTCCTACTGGGGCGTGACGGTCCTAGCAAGACCATCCTTCAGACAGTCCAGGCCCTGGAGACCTGGTGGAAAGACTGGAGCAAAGTAGAGGTACCCTTAGTGCAAGAGGGTCTGGTAGGATCAGGTGGAAGAGGAGGAGATTAGAGAACACTTATGGAAAGCGGAGATGCACAAGTCCCTGATGGACCCCGATGGGGTGCACCCTCAATTGCTGAGAGCTGGCAGATGGCCTTGTGAGGCTGCTCCAGAAAGGAGGTGTGCCTGAGGACTGGAAGAAAGCAAACAGCGCATGAGCTGATGAGCAGTGCAGTGGATGGAAAACTGGCTGAGCAGCTGGGCCCAGAGGGTTGTAACCAGTGGCACCAAGTCTAGTTGCAGGCCAGGAACCAGCAGCAAACCTCATGGCACTGCTAGCAGGTGGAGGGAGGTGATCTTTCCCCTCCGCTGTGTTCTGCTCCAAAATTTTGGAAGATCAAAAAATGAAAAAATGCAGGAAGATCCAGGAGGTCAAGGATCTCAGGTGTATACCTGGCTCTACAGTCCATCTGTCCCAACTCTGAACACTGCTCTGTGTCAGTTGAACTCACTGGGCTGTTGAATTCCAGCTGCGCCACTTCCAGGGAGTCGGGTCAGTGTGGGATCGCTGTGGACCGCTGACCCTCCTGGAACACCATTGCCACCATCTTGTCCAGCAGACTCCAGGCATGGGATGGGGAGTGGCTGGAACTCAGTCACAGGAGGGGAGGTGGAGGGCAGTCCCTGTGCCCAAGGGGTGGCAGAAGGGCACAGGGGAGTGATCCCCACGAAAGGGGCCCTCAGCCCCCATGACCCTCCTCCTTCTCCCACATGAGGCCATCTTTCAGGCCACAGGACCTCCAGCTCCCAGAACAGCCATATTTGTCCACTCTCATCTCTCCTAAAGGGGTGCCGTCTCTTTTGCTCTGAGCCCCGAGAAAAGGGGATGAGATGACCTGGCTTCTGTCAGACTGCTGTGCTGGGGTGAAAGGAGTTGTCCCTCAGAGGGCCACCGAGGTTCATGGGCCCTGGAGGTGGGTTTTCTTCAGTCTGAGGATGAGAATGTTGCCCAGTGTGTGGTTGACGATGAAGCCAGACCCTCTGCAACAGTGCACAAAGAATAGCAAGACCAAGCAAAGAAAGTTCAGAGCACTGTTCCTTTGGAGAAGCAGAAGATTATAGTTCTGCCAGGAAGAAGTGCTGACCTTCAGCATGAAGGTCCCTTCTAGCTGCTTTGTTGGGCAATAAATAATTTAAAAACCCCCAAAACAATAATAACAGTAAAAATGCTTTCCTCCTCTCTTATTTGGTACTTTGATGACTGCATCTGGACTCCTCTGTCCCCTCCTGCTGTCCCCAGTCCAGGAAATACCGATGTGTGGGGTGTGGGCCCAGCCTTTCAGATGGTGAGGAGCTGGAGTACATGGCACAGAAGGGCAGGCTAAGGGAACCACCTCTGGTCATGAGAGTGGTGAGAGACTGGAGCGGGTTGCCTAGAGAAGGTGTAGATGCCCCTTCCCTGGAAATGTTCAAGGTCAGGTTGGCTAGGGCTTTGAGCAACCTGAACTAGTGAAAGATACCTGTCAGCCTCACCTCTGTGATCAGGGAAGATCATGGAGCAGATCCTTCAAGAAGCTATGTTAAGGCACATGGAGGAGAGGGAGGTGAATTGAGACAGCCAGCATGGCTTCACCAAGGGCAAGTCTTGCCTGACCAACCTAGAGGCCTTCTGTGATGAAGTGACTACGCCTGTAGACAAGGGAAGAGCTACGGCTGTTGTCTGTCTGTACTTCTGTAAGACCTTTGGCATGGTCCCCCACAACATCCTTCTCTCTGAATGGCAGAGAGAGGGATTTGATGAGTGGACTGTTCAGTGGATGAGGATTTGATTGGATAGTTGCATCCAGAGAGCAGTGATCAATGGCTCAATGTCCAGAGGGACATCAGGGATGACTGGTGTCCCTCAGGGGTCTGTATTGGGACCAGTACTGTTTAATACCTTCATCAATGTCAGACAGTGGGATTGAGTGCGCCTGCAGCAAATTTGCAGGTGACTCCAAGCTGAGTGGTGTGGTTGACACGCCTGAGGGATGGGATGCCATCCAGAGGGACTTGGACAGGGTCAAGAAGTGGGCCCATGTGAATGTCATGAGGTTCAACTAGGCCAAGTGCAAGGTCCTGCACCTGGGTCGGGGCAAGCCCCAGTATCAATACAAGTTGGGGGATGAAGGGATTGAGAACAACAATGTGGAGAAGGTCTTGGGGGTACTGGTGGATGAAAAGCTGGGCATGAGCCAGCAATGTGCACTTGCAGCCCAGAAGGTGAACCACCATGTCCATTCCAACACAAACCATTCTATGATTCTATGAAATTCATGAAAGAAAAGTCTTCAGTGATACTGAGCACAAAGACCGTGCCTCTGGCATGATTCACTAAAGGGAGGGGTATGTTTTTGCACTGTTCTTATCCTCTTACATACGTATTCTTTTTTGGTACCTCTTTGAGATTGGCGGTCAGGTTGGATAACTCTTATGTTACTGATGTTCTTATGTGGGATAGGACAAAAATCAGAGGGATTGCCGCAAGGAAAACTGAAGTTGTACTTTAGGAGAGGTATTACAGCAGCTGGCTTGTGAATTGATGGAGTAAATTCCCTGGGAAAGTTGTGGAGTCCCTGTAATTAAAAGCTTTAAAGAGTAGTTGAGACAGGCTAATTCGATGATGCCTCCTGCTGTCCTTGTTCTTTTATGATTGTACACAAATGGTTTGCCAACAAATCAGGATTAACATCTGGGAATTTCAGCTCTTCAAATTATTTGATTGTTAGTAGACATTTTTGAAACTAGAAGGCATGAAAAATTTCCCCTTGTAACTGAATCTCAATTTTGAGATTTGTGAAAACTTTGTTATTCTGTTTTAATTGTTTTAATTTCTTTTGCATTCTGCACAATATGAAATAATCTAGCAAAGCTCATCCACACAGAACTTCATCGTGAACCTTGGATTTCCAGGGCGGCAAGGTTCAGAGAGGACCCTGCTTGAACTTTTGAGAATTGCTTCTTGAAATCTGTATGTAGAATAACAACCTAGGTTTTCTCTGTTGTGTAATAGTGTGGCATATAGCATATTCCAAGAACGCCTTTTCTAAAGAACAGCCTCACTCCAAATTTACATTAAAAGCCTTTATTTGTTAAGAAAATTACACATCCTTTTGTAGTAAAAGATCTCAAAGCATTGCAAAGATTGCTAATACCATTTTATGTTTCTATGTTTGTAATTTTACAGATGAGGAATAAAAAGCCAAATATTTGAATCTGCCATGGTCATACAGGAAATCAGCCTGCCTTACTTTCAGCCCGAGGTTGTCTCTAACTGTGCTTCCTACGGCTTCTGTAACACAGAAGTGATGCTATAGTCATTGAGGCTGCTTAGAACGATGTTGTTTCTTTTTCTAAAAGCAAAGTAGCACTGTCACAACTCAGCAGTCCATAAGCTCTTAGTTGCATTCTGGAACTCCTTTTCAAAATCATTCCCTGAAGTCTGGCTGTTCTGTTGAAGCTGTATTTAAAAAGAACAATGGCCCTTTCAGTGTAAAGAACAAAATGGGCTTTCTGTGGAAAGAGCCGTGGGTTGCTTTTCAAGCACCATTTTTTGTGTTTTTTTTTTTTTGTTGTTGTTGTTATTAAATAGAAATGCAGCTGTCACTAAAGTCTATATTTCATAAGTAAAAGTCTAGGTGTTTGGGGTTTTTAAAATATTATTTTTGAAACAAAGATGTGTTTGTATTTATTTGGAATTTATCTGTTACTCACAAAACCAGGACTGGCTAGTGGCGTGCCCTCACTTGCACTATTGTGCTCATCAGGGCCACCTTTTGCACAGGTATTTTGCTGGAGTCAGAGGATAGGATGAGAAAGATTCTGCTATGAGCAATAGAAGTGGTTTGAAGTATTGAGAAAATGCCTCACAACTAGATGTTGAAAGAGGACTAATAAGAAAGGAAACAAAGAGTGATATGTAAAACATTTAAATACAGTGTATGATACAGAACAGATCATCTAGGAACATTCCTTCTGACACGCAAGAAGTGATACACTGAAAAAAATTGAAAGGTGGCAAATTGAAGCTGAGAAAACGGAATATTTAGCTGCAGCTGATGTGTTGGTAGGATCAAAAGTAGACTGCACAGCTATATGGATAACAAAAATGTGGAAATTTAAGGGAAATAGTCTAGGATTTCAACGATTAGGAATAGCCTTGATGTAATATAGAAGAACTATATGTTAAAAATCAACCACGTTTGTGAGGATGTATACTCTTATGCTTTGTGATATAATAAACTTCTCCTGTTAAAACTTTATAGATAATTTCTCTGGAAGCATGCGGTTTTATAATGCTTAACAGAAGGCTTCCTACAGTGAGCTTCACGGTAGTGAAGGTTGTCAGACAATGTGTATTAGACAGGAAGGACTTCTGATTTGATTTCCATGGCACTGAAGCAGAATACATACTTTTGATAGGAAGAGAACATGTCAGAGATGGATTCTTATTCTTTTTTAATTAACCATACTCTTTAAGACTAATG